>PVJO010001588.1:140970-168122 GCA_004026905.1 Hystrix cristata
TTTTTTTTTTTTAACCAAGAACATGTAATGGTACATTGTATACATAATGATCATAATCAACATGGTTATTTTGTACCTGTATATGATACATCTTGGTTTTCCCCCTTCTTCCCCCTTCCCCTCCACTCTCTTCCATTCACCCACCCCTCCCTATTTGCAACAAGTGTAGTTACACTTTACCATTTTTCCCCTTTCATCTTACTTTTCTTTTAACCTTCTTCATCCCCCTTTTCCCTATCTAGTTCTCCTCTCTTTTGAATACTATCTCTCTTTTTTTTTTAAACATAATATCCATTCTACCCCTTTGTCCTTATTTACACTTATGGTTTCTCATATCAGAGAAACAATTCGATGTGTACTAATAAGTGTCTGATTTATTTCACTTAATAGTATGTTTTCAAGGAACATCCATTTACATAAAATGACTCTAGTTTATCCTTTTTTATGGCAGTGTAGTACTCCATTGTGTAGAAAAACCACATCTTAAAGAAGATGTGGTTTTTCCATTATTTCTTATAGGGAAATTTGCTTTGATATACAAGTACTTTGGATTACAAACATTTTCCAGAATGAATTACGTTCACAGAACAAAGTTTTACTGTACATAAAACTTACTGCATTTCATTTTATATACAAATAATATTTCCTTGATGTCTTAGTCCATTTGGGTGCTATAACAAAATAACCCAACCCCGAGTAATTTATAAGGAATATGAATTTATTCCTCACAATTCTGAAGACTGGAAAGTCCAAAATCAGGGTTCCAATAGATTCAGTGTCCAATGAAGTTCTGTTCCTCACAGAAGACACTTTGTATGTGTCTGCAGGGTAGAATGAATGAGCAAGCTTCCAGAGCACTATTCCCATTCTTTTTTTTTTTTCTTTTTTTTTTTTTTTTTGTGGTGCTGAGGATTGAACTCAGGGCCTTGGGCTTGCTAGGCAAGCACTCTGACCACTAAGCTAAATTCCCAGCCCCACTATTCCCATTCTTTACGGCTCTGCCTAGGAGGTAAACACCTCCCACAAGCCTCAGAACCATCACACCTGGGATCAGCTTTCAACACAGGAAGTGGGGAGGGGAAACCAGACATTAGATCATAGCACTTGGTAGTTTGGTTTAGGATGTTCTGCATCATGTATTTTATCTCTTTTTTTTTCTTTTTTTTTAGTTTAGTGACTTCTTTCTTACAGGCAGCATTTTCAGGAATAAAGTAATTAAAGAAAAATATTGATACTTACTGATAAAAAGTTATTTTTATAATGTTTCATACATGGAACAGAATAATTTTAAACTATCATATTGAAGAGTTGAATCAAGAGCAATAGTGTAAATATAAAATGTTTGTGCTGCTGCTACTTTTTTCTGTAAATTTCCAATAGACAGATGGAAATGGGGTGTCATTTGATTTCAGGGGAGATGGAGTCCAGTACCTGAACATCGCAATCCCCTATAAAATGATACCTACATCAAATCTAAAAGCTTCCAGGCTGTGTGTTGTTGTTTTGTGTTTAGTATATTGTGCTAAGATGCCAATAAAGCCGTAATAGGTGTTTGGGTTTTCCAGAATTCTTTATGATGATCGAATGACACATAAAAGTAGCTGCCGCTTAATACATTGCATACTTATTTATCAACCTTTTATATAAAATTATCAGAGAAACTTCTTTTACGAACTTTGGTTAATTAACACAAAATTACAGTGACTATCTTATTCAAAAAGCAATAAGATAATATGAGTTTATCTAACATCTTTCTCTTACAGTACTTTAACTTCAGGCCTTCAGTTTTGTCAGTTCTATAAACAGAAAAAATTTCCAAAATGGGTCATGCAATAGTCAGCTTCCTATCAGTCTAATGAAATACTTGCAATAACTTACTTACATAAAGAGGGAGTGAAAGAGCAAAACCACTCACCTCATCACTTAGGAATGAAGAAGAGGAAGTGGCCCTGGAACCACAGTCCCCTTCAAGGATGCAACCACAGTGACCTAAGGTCCTCCAACAAGGAGCCTGCTCTTAAGGGTCCACTGCACTTTCTAATATTAGCCCCTGGAGACAAAGTCTTAACACATGTACTTTTAGGGAGTATTGAACATCCCTAAAAGCAATACACACTCAAGCTCGTTTGACCCTAATCTTCAGCATAGTAATGATGAGTTACATTAATTTCTCATTTAAAGAAGACATTCATTACCCATTTTCTATATTGTGAGATTCTACTGTCGAGAAATATTCTGTAAAAGTCACTCAAGAAAGTTTTAATATTAGAAATTTCAGAAAACATTGTTACAGGTTCTTAAATGGACATATCAGATTTTCTTTTGATTCTTCAAAAATAGTTAAAATAGCCTCCAATATTGTTCCTTTTTAAAAAAAATTGCCTGAGTAAATATATAAGTAAACATACATATTATATATGCTCTATTTTATTTAGTAACATAAGTAATCATATTTGTTATAGAAACAAATTCATACAGCTCAATTTAAGTGTCATTTCTCTAATGGAAGAATATAATTCTGAGTGGTATTTAAATTCTCCTTTTTTATTAAAAATGCAATACTAATTATCCTCACTCTATCTTTGACACAAAATTTTCTTAACGGGATATACATTTTTATTTAATTTTCTTCAGAAATTTAGGAAGAAAGAGAGCAATAGTGTGATGATGTTAATAAATGTTTTAAAATCTGACACTTTGCCACCGCAGGCGTAGTGAGATGGTCCAGTGAGGAGGTCATTACTTCCAGGTCACTCGGCACGAGTGCCCTCAGGTCTTGTTTGTCTCAGTAATGAAAGCTTTCTTTCCACTTTATTTGATTTAATGTCTTTATAATGACAAATACCTGCTCTATAGGTTGACTATCTACCTATGTATGTATTATATGTGCATAGGTTTGTTCAGGCGCACTGCACCAACAGTAGAATAGAAAGAGAAAATAAAAATATGTCAAAGAAACGTGAGGAAAATATATCAACATATGCCTAGGTAGTTACATTGATTGAGCATTGAATTTAGGTTCTGGCATTCTAGCAAGATAAAAATGGAAACATGATAGATTAGCCAATTGTCATGATCTGATAAAGACAATATATCAATTCTTCAAGTGAGATCATTTTTTTCCTGTTACTGAGTCATCCAATCAATGCATCAATTTAATGGGCAATATGTTATTAAGCAGAATTCTTGAGTCATATCATTATGGCTTGCCGAAGAGATCTGTCAGTGCAGAATCGGAGTCACATCAAAGTGGATTTGTTGCTAACAACTTACCCCATCATGGGGCAGAAGAACAATCCTTTGGTTTAAGAAAATGCAAGTGGCTATTTAAATAAAAGTTAGTAGTAAAACTGTGGATTTAATGTATAAACTGGCATCCTTCAAGTATTCAGTGAGAAATATTTACAATACCAAGAGGTTCCTATTTTTTTTCTTCCTGAAATAATGTGCAATCTGTAATCGGTTCAACCTTTCACAATTGAATAAAATTCAGTTCAACAAACATTCCCAAAAGAATGCCTACATTGGTCGGACACCTCATCGGGGTGTGAGGACATAAAAGTTTAGAGACACTGTTTATTTTTCACAGTTATGGAACTGGTGTTGAGTGGCCCTGTGTATTGACATTTCCACTGATCTGAAGTTTTCTCTGTCAAAAGCATAGTTTCATTACTAAATTCACTTTGGCCACATAATAATTAACTGGAAATTTTAAGGTCTTTTTCCTGTTCAATGAAATATGTAGATACCTACTAATAGAAAATGCTGTAGTGTATATATGTGTGCATAGCCACCCAGGAGTGGTTTTTATAATATCACTAATAAAATAAACAGATAAACAACATAAATATATTTCCCTGGAGATTGGGAAGGTCAATATAGAGGCTCGGCAAATTCAGCCTCCAGGGCGGGTCCACGTCATCATAGACAGCATGTTTTATTATTGTATTCTTACAAAACGAAAGAAGAGACAGATCTCTCAGGGTTCTTATTTATAAGGAATTGTGATGGCTAATCTTGAGTATCAGTTTGATTTGCTTGTGAGATGCCCAGAAAATTAGCACAGCACACTGCCGGGTATGTCTGGGTGGGTCACGGGTATGTGGCTCTGGGGACTCTCTCTGGTCTCTAGCTCGTTTTCTTGCAGCTCTTCCCTGCTCTCAACTTCCCACATTCCACAAAGTGCGATCTCTACCAGGCCCTTTGCCCTGCCGCCTCTGCCTTGGGGCCAACCAGACATGCACTGAAATCTCTGAAATCATAAGCCAAAAGAAACTTTCCTGCTTTAAGTAGACAGTGTCGAATATTTTGTCCTAGCAACTGGAAAGCTGACTGATGCAGGGACTAACCTAATTCCTGGGGACTCCACCATCATGACCTAATCAGAACCCCAAAAACCAACATTCTAATTCTATCACCTTGAGGGTAAGGGTTAGGACGTCAATGTATGCATTTTGGGGGAACATGAATATTTGGTACATAGCATCATACTTCCAGGTCTTTTAATTCATTTCCAAGAAGCAAACCCATGAAAATGACAATTTGACCTTTCAGATGTGACATTTACCATTGACGTCACCTAGTTCTTCTCTTTCCTGCACGATTGAAATTTATATAAGATCTATCGCAATGAACATTTATAAACTCAAGGGAGCGTTTCACCAGTATTTCTCAGTATTCAGGTGCACATCCTGATATAACTGTCGATTCTCTTTCTTAAGAATTACTGGTCTGAAGCGGTTGTTTCTGTGTATCAGCATCAGTTAGCCTTAATCCTTCAAAGATAACATTCTGAATGAAATAAAACAGAAACCCTAATCCGTCCTCCTTTCATGTCACTCTTTTTGTGAGTAAGAAGATCAGCTCTGATAGCAGATTACTGAATGCCGCATGTTCTCATTGAAACATCGCAGATTGGATTTAGCACAAAAATATATTTTTCTGATGTGTAAACAGTACCGGCTGAATCCATATTTCTCATAAATGCCCTGCCATAGTGCTGCGTGTTTTCTTCATCATGCAGCCAGCTTATTATAATTCCTTTTTAACACAGCTTCCAAGAATTTGCATCTGTCGCTTGGAGCTGAGCACTGTGAAGGTTCACCACCATTCTAGGAAACTGCAACTTGGTTGTACTCCTGAATTTCCTGACTTGGATGCCAGTAAAATGTGTTCAAGTGGCTTTAGGCAAGTTGGATTCAGGTTACTTGCAGATACTGCTACCACCTAGTTTTAAGAGCTTACCTTAAGCCTTAAATGGGCAGCTTTGAGCACATATGTTTGAAGGAGATAATGACCTTGTTCTTTAGTGTCAGATTTTGACAACATGCCACCATTATATGTAGATAGGTGTGAGCAAAATTGTACTGGTTAAGATTGTGCTCTTTTTTCCAAATTTCATATAATTTTTGGTGATCCAAGGAAGACCTGCCTCCCAAAATATTAATTTGACTTATATCTAAAGAAGAAAATTCTACTTCGCTTTATAATTTCAATATGATCATGTTCATTCTAATTCGTATTCAGATATCTGGCTAGATACCTTGTAGAGAGAGGCTTTCCCCCATTTCAAATGAATTTAATAAAAATGAATAAGTAATCATACACTGCCATTGCACATCTATTTATCAATTTGTAAAAGGTGAAGCAAAGGTGAGTCAATGTTGAAATCTGAAACATGAGTCAATATTTCTTGCTTCCTCATGGCCTTAGAATTACGAGCAACCACAGAGGTTTCAGTGTTTCAGCTCAAAGCTAAACATCGAGCTACTTTTACGTTTTCAAAGAGGAATCAGACATTCTTACTACTTCCCAAAACATCCTCCTGTATCAGGGAAGACATTTACTCCTGTAAATAATAGGAATGGAATAACTGACAACAGATACGTGGGCAAGAAGCCATTGTCACATGCAAGAAGTACTTCTACCTTTATAGGACATGGAACATTCTTAAGGGAGATGATATAAACTTAATCACTCATTTATTTAGTTAAAAATGTGTCATATATAAGTGGTATCTTTGTAACACGCACTTTCATTTTCTTGCATAGCCACCCTTGAAGGATGAGACTTAATTCCTTCATCAAGGAAAAAGAGGCCACAATCTGCAGCTTTTTGGTAATAGTACATTTAATCCCTAATCTGATTAAATGCTTCCCCCCACCAAATTATGTTGTGATTTAATCTTAATAGTTGATCTCATGGTCAGGAAAGGAGATGAGCAAAATTCCCAAGGATAAAACCTACACGTTCCTATGGGGAGAGATTTATTTCTATCTTATGGGCAGAGAACATGCTAACCTCCAGCTGAGAGGAGTTAGCTACTTCTGTATGAACAGGTGTTCTAGGAGGATCGATGAATTCAAAATATTTGGTGCATCAACTCAGATGTCCCCATCACATGACTAAGTCATTTTATTTTTCAGCCAGAACTTTGATTTTACGTAGGAGAACTGCCTTGGTTCACTTTTTAACTTTTGAAGCTCCAGTTCCTTCCTGATGAAGTCTTTGGACTGTTCCTCAAATTGAACTGCTCTCTGGTTGTAATTAGGACTCACTGTGCCACCAACAAAGCCGTTTGATATTCACATTCAATTTCTAATTAATGTTTAATCACTCCCACCCTTTGATTATCTTTCTTCAAAGCATCAATTACACTTAGCAACAGCCACTTGACTTCACCATTGTCTATGTCAGTCGTTAGCCCAGATCTCTCACTGCGGAGATGCTCTGTCCTTGCTAGAGCATTATTTTCCAGTGATACAACAATCTAGTTTGACATAATTAAAGGTTTTACCAATATTTCTGTGTGTGTGTGTGTGTATGTGTTGTGCGTGTGTAAGAGACTGTGTGGTACTAAGGATTGAACCCAGGATCTGCACACTGAGCTGTATCCCAGCCTATTTTTTTCTTAATTTTGAGGCAGGTCTCACTAAGTCAGTGTTGCCTGGGCTGGCCCCAAACTTCCAATCCTCCTGACTCAGTGTCTCAGAGATCTGGGGTGATGGGCGTGCACTGCTACACCTGGCCCAGTATTGCGTTCTTGTGCTAGAAACATGTGATGCCATTGATGAGATCCCAATTGTGAGAAATCAGGTGGATAACTCCTAAATTCTTCCTCTTCTTTCTCTGACCCGTCATGGTAACAAGTACTGCAGGTAGCATTCCTTAGAAAGTAGACTGAAGAGATTAACATGCGATAACTTTAGCATAGGGGACAATGACATCTTTGGGTCCCGAGAGGATCCTAGGCGGATGCACAGAGAAGCAGCCTGGAAATTCAGCAGCTCTTTCCTACCTCTAGGGTTTACATCCTCTCTTAAGAAGATGCAGAATAATAGAGGCTGCCAGAAGCTTTATTCTCCTCAGGCTATTCTCCAAGTTTTGAATGGTTTTCAGGGAACTCAGAATTACTCAAATATTCTGGGTAGGGGCTACAGGCATTCTACACAGGATGGGGAGTCATGAATGGCCGAGATCATCACAAACATCTGCTCAGTATTTAGCAACACAGGAAATATCAGGGGGCAACTTTTGACACTGATTGCTTATAGTTGTGCCCAACCTGTCAGATTAAGAGCACAGTTAGGTCAAACCTGACAGACGAAGGGCAGTTATCCACAAGACTGCTTTTCCTGTAAGTGACAGACACAAGATAAAGGCTCCAGAGCCACCTGACCTATGCCCAATTGGCTACTAATTCCACAGTTCCCACTATACCCTCAAATTAGACAATCATTAGAATGACTCACACCACTCAGGAAATCGCTATACTTATGATCCTAGTTTTATTACCGCAGAGAGAATACAAATCAGAGTCAGCCAAGGAAAAGGTACACCTGGATAGGGCTGAAAGAGTCCCAACTCTATGCTTCTAATAGCCTCTTTCTGTGAAGCCCAGAAGTGTCACCCTTGGCTTACTGATGTGCAAAAACACACAGAGTATTTCCAATCAAGGAAGTTCTTCCAAGGTAGATGTCCAAAGTTTTTAACTGTGATTTCGTCATTACGCTAGCATGATTAAATCACTGGTCCTGTGACTGAAATCTCTCTTTAGACCCTCGCACACCCCTCTCCAGAATATTTGCAAAAAGAGAGTTAATAGCTCTTTGCTGAGCTCTGTTTGGAATACTAGATTTGGTCTAAGGCTCTATAGTTAACGTATACAAATTGTTTCTGCCCTCTGGCTTAATGTCTCAACTATATGAACACAGCTGGCAAAAATCTGAAGCATGACACGCAGAAGGATAAAGAAAGAAGTTAAGCATATACAGAGTCCGCCAAAAAAAAATGTCTACATGCTTCAGGAAAAGAAAAATAATATGATGTTTTCTCAACAGGTGGTGTTACTCTCGTGTGGGAGACCGTGGAGGATGTATATCACAGAAAACCCACTATGCTGCCGGCCCTTAGAGAAGAAATTGAAAATTCATGTGTAGCAGTCTCAATGACCAACATTACCCAGCAGTTTGCCGTACTAATAAATGTCTGAAAGCTGATGGCCAGCACTTTGAGTGCCTTTTGCAATTGTAGAAGCCAAAGATAATTTGTATTGATCTCATAATATCGCAATAAATTTAGTATTAAAAGATTTCCTGCAGAGTGTATACATTTTTTGGCAGACTTTGCATATATCTTTATCTCACTTGATTATTGTCTAATAGAGAAAAAAAGATGTTACTATTAAAAAAATCTATGAAATATTGGGTCCAAGATGCCTATGCTTAGGAGAAAAAGTAATGATGTGTAAACTAAGTTAAGCCAGGTAAAAAGCAATTCGTGGAAAAAAGGTTTAAGGAAAGTATTTGTGTAAACACTAGAATTAGCACAACACCGAATGCCCCCTACCCACCAAAAACCTGTTGACGAGTAAAGTTGTGCTTATTAATTTTGATAAAAAAAATTGAAAAACTCCAGTTTTACAAACCTTTAATAAGTTTGAAAGGGGGAAGAAAAAACAGCTCAAATGGTTTAACGTGGACCACTCAAGGCAAGAAACGTAGTTGAGATTCACCTCAGAGTTTATATTACGAACATAACAAGGCAAGAGTCTTGGAACCAAACTTGATGAATCGGCTGTTGTCTTGAGAAGTAAGCTCTTTGTCCAGGGGAGCAGGCTGTGGGGCTGACTGGCTAATTCCCCAGGCGAGAAATCTTGAATGAGACCGCAAAACTTTCCTGAAACAAATTTTTTCTAGTCAGCACTCCTGACCTCCTAAAAATTTCCGAAGTGAATAGTTAAGTTTTGCATGTTACATCTACTTTTCATCATTTTCCGGGTGATACACCAATACTGCCATTTTGTGGTCATTCTGTAAATACACGAGGGAACCTCATCCCAGCTTTTGGTTGCATACTGAAACTAATGATACTACCCAGACACACACACACCAAGAAGGTATAATAATTTTTATTATTTGAATCGAGTTCTTTGGGAGAGCAGAGAAAATATTAAAGCAAGTCCTAATGACTTGGGAAAGTAAAAAGAGACAGCTCAGAATCTTTATTTCTGTTAAAAAGTATGACGTGGAGTTTCCTGCACACAGTCAGAGATTTGCACGGTTTGAATCTCCCTGTGACCATGCAAAGTGAGCACGCAGAATGTCTTAGCAACTCGAGCAAGTGTGGAGCAAACGGGCAGGAAGGGTGGAGGTGGAGTGAAACAAATCAGGTACACATGAGGAAATATCACCGTTTCTCTGGTGTGAGAAATGGAAAGTGTAAATAAGGACAAAATGTATAATAGATATTGTGAAATAGAAAGAAAGTGTTCAAAACAGAAGAGGAAATGGGGAAGCGGGGAGGAAGGAAGAGAAAAGGAAAAGAAAAGAAAAAGAGTAACAATAGAAAAAATGGAAACAAAACTGTTGTAATAAGGAGCAGAGGAGAAGTCGAAGGGAAGGGATGGAAAGGGGAAAAATAGTCCAAATATACCATGTATGGGTACAAAATCCCTGTGATGAATATGATCACTATGTATATCTAAAATGTACCAATAAAATTTTATATGTATATATTTAAAAAGACAGCTGAAGTCAAGTACCAAAAGATGAAAAGCCTCCTATCACACTGTGATCTGTTTTCAGCCAAAAATATGACTATGGGGTCGTGAAGGAGCTTTGCGATGTTTGGGCATCACTCACACAAAATACCCCAATCCTAGTAGGTGAACTTGAAGATACCAATATCATCACGTAACTTGAAAAGAATTTGAGAACAAAGATAGATGGGCATTTCCCTGCAAGCTCCTTAAAAGTCAGACAATTATCAAATGCAGGGAGCGTGGAGGTGGAAGCAGGAATGGGGCAAAGTTGATCAGTGTGTAGTTAGGAGCAAGGAGTTCTAGTGAGTTATTTCACAGTAGGGTGACTAGAAAAGAAAAAAATGTACATTTTAAAAAGCTAGAAGATTTTTGTATGTTTTCACATTACAGAAATCCTAAATAAGGAGAAAGATATGTTTAGCCTGATTCAAACTGTACACGCTATATGTACCACATTAATATATACAATTTTTTCTGTTTTCATGGATCAATTAAAATCAGTCAAAAAAAAACGATTTCAGAAAATATGACATCAGTTACGTAGTTCTTTGTTAAGCACTAAATTTGAAAAAATACAGTTTAAAATACTAGCAAACAGAAATGGTTCACATGAGTTGTTTCATTAAAGATATGAAACTCACACCCTAGGTACGTTACGACAATAAATTTGAGATTTTGATCACTCTTGCCAATTTTGGTGTTTGCTATCTAAAAAGTCACTTAGAAAACCAAATAATTTATTACTAGGAACTGGCACCGAAGAAAAAGAGAATGCCATCAAAATTTATGTTTCATCTAAATAACGATCAACATGTGCCCAAATATAGGATTCAAGCAAAGAATGATTAAAGATAGGAAAAGCATTACTGTATTAAGAATATGAATCATATCATTTTTAAGAGGTGTTATGGATCTGATAAAAATCGCAAAGAGAAAATAGGAAAAAGATAGCAAAAAAAGGAAAGAAAATAAGAATACACACACAGAAAATCTAAAGCACCAGAATCTGCAGTTCTGTTTTTCTTGTTCTCGTAACTTGAGCAGAAATAATCAACTCTGAGCTGGCACCTGTGTGATCTGACAGGATTACAGAGAAGCCATCTCTCCTGTAGTCATCAGTTTCTGGAAGATTCCCCCAAGATCCTCCATCTGAGGACTCTGGTCTTGACAGTCTCAGTAAAGCAAAGATGACTTATATCTAACTGACAGATACACACCCAAGACCAGCATCCTCAGGTCTACTCAAGGCTCAGGGGTGGACTTTGGTGAATGTCATTTCCAGGTTGTAAATTGTGAAGACATACTTTTACAGAATATTCGCAAAAAAAAATTACGTTTAGCAATGTGTCAGAGTACTTTTTAGCAGTGTGTCAGAGTATTTCATACTAAAGCCTTTAAAATATGTCACTCTATTAAACTACAATAAGGCAGCCTCTGGGAGTGGAGGTGATATTCACAGAGGTCAGGAGTATTTCAAAGTGTGCTCGAGTTTCAAAGTTCCACTTGTCCTTCCTAACTTAGCTGAAGATTTAACTGTGACATTAGCTTTGAGGTTTTTGAACTGAATATAATAACTTACAAAGCTCTAGTTAAGGGAAGGCTGCTATTCCTAGAAAGGGAATGTGATATATTCCCAGGTAGAAAATAAAAAGTCAAGGAAGTTTTTGTTTGTTTGTTTGTTTGTTTTTGGGTTTTTTTTGTTTGTTTGTTTGTTTTCTGTAGAAGCTGTGGCATTTATTGATCTTGAACATATAGTACCTATTAGTCATTGCTGGAACAATAACTAAGAATTGATTGTTTGGGGCTGGGGATTTAGCTCAAGTGGTACAGCACTTGCCTAGCAAGAGCAAGGCTTGGAGTTCGACCCCCGGCGACCAAAAAACAAGGATTGATTTAGAGGTGCTCGAGGGAGCATCAAGCACTTGTGTCTGTGCCTGTCAGACATTTGCAGTTCTGTTAAGATTATATTATAGGCAGGTAGCTCATGACCCACACAGACATTCTTGATTTCTCCAGAAACACTGTTTTAAAATAACAGAAAGTTTATACCTGGTATGGGGATAATAATAAAGTTATATTTAGTATGTTAGCAAGCATCATAAGAACAGGAAAGAGAGCAGAATCTTCTTTGGAGATATAAAATGAATTCATGAGGACATAAGCAATGGTTACCTTGACAATAAAAACATGTTGCAGATGTCATTAACACCTAGAAGAATTAGCTAACATACAGGATGTGTGCAAGCGTGGGTATTTTGTGGGTATGTACGACGCATATATAAGTGTATTCTTTGCCTTGAAGGCAACATATTTTTAATAGTACATGTTTTCCATACATAAAGATTACATTTATCGGGGGGAGTTTGTATGTGTATATAACACATCTTAATTCTTTTTCATTCCCTTTCTCTCCCATCCCTCCCTACTTCCTCCAACTCTTGTTCTCCTTTCCATTTGCAAAAGCTCTATTTCCATCTTTTTTCAATTCCTTTTTTTCATCCCTTTTCCCTTCCCTCCTTCAATCTCTTGTTCCTCTTCCTATTTGAAAAAACATCTCGCTACTTTCTATTATCTATATTTTACTTTGCTCTTTGCTTACATTTATGGTTTCTCATGTAAGAGGAATTATGCAATATTTAAACTTGTGTGTCTGATTTATTTCACTTAAAATTAGGATCTGTATGAATGTTTTTATTCCTTAAAAGTTTACTCATATTCGTAAATACTACATTGAAACGCAGTATTTTTTGTGCAAAAAAGAATAAAGACTCTCAAGGAACAAAAATAATCAAAGCAGCTGCACTCATTTGGAAGATCTGTGGGAATGCTTTAATTCTCTTTATTTTATGAATTATTTTAATGTTATGTTATTTTTTAAATGACTTGAAAATTAACATTATATTAAAATTAAAAAACTAAGTCATTGCAATATATTTGTATCAGCATTTTTACTTATACACAATCCATAATGAACTTTATTTTTTATTCATTATTTTTTCACCTAAGTTTGTTAAAAATATTTGGAGAAAAGCAAATCTCATTTTTGCCATTGTGTCTTTCATTTTAAAAGACAAAGTAGAAAATATCTAAGTTTCTCCATAGTTTTATTTTTGAGAAAACCCAAAAAGAGTTTAAGGTCTTAATGATAAAAGATGTATTAATTTTTTTTAAATTTGAAGTCTGAATCAAGAGCAGGAAAAATTAAGAATATGCCATAAATATTTAAGGGTAAGTAATACTAATGACAAAATTCGAAAATGTAACAATATTAACAATTAATAGAAACCTTTAACTTGTTTAAGAATAAGAATGTTTTGGTTAAAATGATTCAGTAGTATTCCAAAAGTGGAGAAGAGTGAAATTACACTGGATAATAAAAATAGAAAGTTGTTCAAGTAATTTTTGTCATTTTTATTGATTTAGAATTATGTAAAACTATCTAAAATGGAGTCATATCAAATTAAAAAGCCTCTGCACAGCAAGGGACAATAACTGACAGAGTGAAGAGACAACCTACAGAATGGGAAAAATTTACCAGCTATTTCTTGGACAGAGGACTAACATCTAGAATGTATAAAGAACTCAAAAAAATTAGAACACCCCCCAAAAAAGAATCAATAAAAAAACTAGCAACCAAAACAAATAGATACTTCTCAGAAGAATTATAGATGACCAGTAAATACATGAAAAAATGTTCACTATCACTGGCCATTAAAGAAATGCAAATCAGAACAACATTAAAATACTGTCTTACTCCAGAATGGGTGTCTGTCATGAAGAAATCAAATAATAACAAACGATGGTGAGGATATGGAAAAAACTGAACTCGTCTATATCTTGGTGGGAATGTAAACTATACAATCACTGTGGAAATCAGCGTGGAGATTCCGCAAAACACTAAAAGCAGAAATTCCATTTGACCCAACTATTCTCCTTCTACATATCTTACGGAAAAACTTAAAGTCATCATACTACGTATTACCTATGTTTATAGCAGCACAATTTATAATAGCTAAATCTTGGAAATGGCTTATATGCCCATGTACACCCATCAACACACAATGTACTATTTATAGGCTGTTGAGAAGAATGTTTTTTCTGTTGTTGTTGGGTAAAATACTATGTTAAATATCTGTTAAGTCTAGTTTTGGTTCAACTGTAATATTTCTTTGTTGATTTATTTTGTCTAGTTGATCTATTTGTGAGAATGGGGTATGATCTTTTATATCCATTACTGTTTATTACAGGAAGGTGGGTGTGCCAGTGTTCAGTGTATATATGTTTAAAATTGTTATCTCCTCCTGTTGAATTGTTCCCTTAAACAATATATGGTGACCTTCTTCGCCACTTCCGATCAACTTTGGCTGGAAGTACACTTTGTCAGAAAATAGGGTAGCTGCTCCTGCTTGTTTGGGGTTTTTGTTACTTAGGATTTTGTTTTCCATCCTTTGATTGCTAGTCCATAGATTTCTTTTTAAGTTAAGTGCACATCCCTGGGTATTTGTTGATCCATTCTTTCAATCTGGGTCATTTGATTGCAGAATTGAGACCATTCACATTGAGAGTAATTACTGCAAGGTACTAACTTATTCCTGTAACGGCTTTATTTTCTATTTGGTAGTCTCCTTTCTTCTTTTCCCTTTCTGTTTACCTGCTCATCCACTATTCTGCCATCTTGGTTCTCCCCCTAGTACCGGTCTACTTTAAAAGGTGGAAGACCTGGATGTATACAAGTGAAGAGAGTAGCAAAAGATGTACCTGCTAAAGCAGAATGCAGTCTTTTAAAGTCCACATGGATTTACCTTCTGCTTTTTTTCATTTGGTCTGCAACTCTATAGGGTGATGCCACTCACTATCAGGGTGGGTCTTTCCCCTTTGGTTTGCTGGTCTGCATGTTGATTATCTCTGGAGACATTCCCCTGATACATTCAGAAGTGTGTTTTACTAATGTACTAGGTGCTTCTTAATCCAGTCAAGTTGACAATCACAACCAATGATCACACAAATTAATTTCCCAAAGTGCCATATCTTCATGATGATTCAAACTAGTACATTGATGAGGTCCTCACAAAGCCAGATGGCATGCAAAGCCACTAACCTCCAGGTTTCTACACTAAATCTTCGTGGAATTTTAATGACTACACATTTGTTCCTTTAGCAAACATTAAAGTCTCACTTCTTCCTGAACTGCACTAGTTGTGGGAGGGAAATTTGAAGAAGGATACATTACCCATGGCCTTCAAATACATCACCATCTATTGTTCACACATCTTAACTGCAGCTTTATAATGTGACCAGCCTGAAAGAGAGGAAGGAAGGGTGAAAGGGTGATAAAGAAACAAATAAGCTCTAATAGTGAGAAGAGCAATTGCTTCCAGAGAAAATGCTATGAATTGAGTCCTAAATATATAAGAGCTCTCCAGGAAATATCAAAAAAGGAGACAATGGAGCTTTAATCGAAAGAAAAAAGAACCTATACAATTGCATAGTCGAATGAGAATTTTGGTTTATGTCTGAATTTTTGAGTTCTGTACTCAATATAATACAGTTCCTCTTCATTATACAGGTTTTATTTTAGGGACAAAATGTGGATGAAGGACTGGGGATTTAGCTCAAGTGGTAGGGCGCTTGCCTAGCGAGCTCAAAGCCCTGAGTTCGATCCTCAGCAGCCCCCCCAAGAAAGTAGATGAATCTACAATGTCAAACAAATAGGAGATCTATGAGAATATCCAGAATGCAAATTCATCTAAATTTATCAGTACATATCCCTGGAAAACCTGATCATTTTACAATTTTTAACATATATTTTTATTCTAGAACATTGTTCTAAAGAAACAATTACCAAGTTTCTATAAAGTGCTCTTTCCAAAGTTGTTCAAAGAGAAAATAATAGGATCTTAAAAAGGCACGTGTTCTACCTGAGTATGTCATGTTGGCCTGACCAAAATTCTGGTTTTCAAGTACCAAGAAAGTATCTGTCTTTTCACAAAGTAAATATGAAAAAAAAACATTACTAGAGAGGTGGAACAATGAAGTCATGTTGAACTTCTCACGCAATTACTTCTGTTATGTTCAAAGCAATTGCTTTTCCTGTCAGTGGGAATAAAATATGTTGCCACCGAAGAGTGCAAAAAATATATATATATATATATATATATATATATATATATATATATATATCTCAGTTGTATTCCTGGGAACATAAGCTATATGCAAATAGCACCACAACTTCTAAGGACCGACCTTCTCCTATTCAGGATTAGCTTATCCTTAAATAAATTTTAGTTTGGGGTCTTTTTTTTTTTCCCTAGAAGTAGAAGCGAATTCTACCTATCAGCTTTAGTATAAAGTAACCTATTATCTAGTTCAAAAGTATTACCAGAAATAAAAAGATTTCTTTCTAAGAACAAAAGCATTGCTTTAAAACTAAAAGTATTTATAAGCTTAATACTTAGAGGCAAGCTTCCTAGGCAAACAGTAGTGATGTAATAATTTGATTTGCAAAATGTGTGAATCTTAAAGCCTGTCCTTTTGTTTGTACACACGATGCAGTGGGCAGTGATCTATTCGGCTCTTGTCACCATGATTGTGCTCTTGCTACAGTTATAACCGTTTAACCACAAAGAAATTCCTACCCAGGTCTGTGATTATCAGCTCTTTAAAAAATAGTAAATAATAATACACATCAAAAATGTATTAATAGTTAAATTATATACACATAGTTTAAATAGACGAGTTTTCCATAGTGTCCGTAAATACAACCATTCCCTGTGGCGTGGAAAAGAAAACATGTTCGTGTTCCTTTAAGAGATTTCTGAGTAAATTATATAGATAACATAGGACATGGGCAAATTTAGAAAGATAATTCATGACTGATTTAGATATGAAAAAAATTTCAGAGAAATTTTTCTCACAGGTTGGGATAGGAAGCTGAGACATGGGCCTAAAAGATATTCATGGGTTAAAAAGTTAGACACAGGTCCTATTGCCCTTCTGCAGAGACATACATCCAAAGGAGTACAGGGAAACGTTACCCAAGAAGCACGGCACCCAGACTTTCTGGGCCGTTCACCTGCAGAACAAGCCAGGAAACATCTGGATCTCACTGCTCTAGCCCAGGGTCAAGAAGTCAGGGCACCGACCAGTAACATGCTAATAACACATGTGTTGTGAGTAAATAAAAATTAACTCTGCTCTAACAACCTGTCTGTGTATTTAGAATAATATTAAAAATTATATATACAGAGTCTGCCAAAAAAAAAGTATACACACTTTAGGAAAAGAAAAAATAGTATGATGTTTTTGCAACAAATAGTGTTACTCTCGTATGGGGGGCCCTAGAGGATGTCGTGTAGCACAGAAAACCCACTATATCTCCGACCTTTAAAGAAGAAATTGAAAATGTGTGTGCAACAATCTCAAAGACCAAGATTACCCAAGCAGCAGTTTGCCACACTAATAAATGTCTGGAAGCTAATGGCCACCACTTTGAGTAACTCTCTTGTAATTGTGGAGGCCAAAGGTAACTTGTATTAATCGTATGATGTCTCAATAAATTTGATATTAAAATATTTATACAAGTGCTTCTTTTCCAGAAGTCCGCATATATTTTTGGCAGGAAAAAAAACACTTCAAGTGCCGTAGTGCCACAGTCCATTTAGGCTGCTATCACTCTATACTATAAACTGAGTGGCTTATAAACTGTAGAATTTCTTATAGTTCTGGACACTGAGAAATGCAAGAGCGAGGTGCCAGGGACTCATTTTCTACTGTGTCCTACTTCATGGATCATAGATGGTCGTCTTCTTGCTGTGTTCTTACACAGCAAAAATGTGTCAAGAGAGCTCTCTGGGGTCCCTCTATACAGACAGTGACCCCATCCCTGAGGGTCCTACCATCCTTACATCATCATTTGTAAAAGGCCTATCTTAGGATTCAAGACATGAATTTCAAGGGTAGAGGGGCATTCAGTCTAAAACACCAGTATTAACTATTTAAGCTTTCTTCTCGTATTAGTATTTCATACTACTTCCTTAAAGTCCAAATTTAGGAGAACAGAAGGCCAGAGCACATAGTTCACTGATTTTAATGGCCTTCATATAAGAAAGACTGGAGAGGAAACATCTGAAAAATAGCCAACAAACATCTAAAAATACATACGTAAGCAAGATTCCCAGCCTCTGGAAAATCTTTCCTTCCTTTTTTTTTTTTTTTTTTTTTTTTTTTTTTTTTGGTGCTGGGGATCGAACCTCAGGGCCGCATGCTTGCTAACCAAGCACTCTAACCACTGAGCTAAATCCCTGGCTGGAAATCTTGAAAATCTGTGGCTATTATCCATCCCAGCACCTCAGTTATCAGCTCCAACAAGAATGATTCTCAAAAAGTTCCCCTGAAGGCTTCCTGAAATCTCACATATTTCAAGTATCTGTCTTCAATTGCTACCTGGTCATAAAGTTCTCTTCTGTTCTACCTTTCGGGGTTCACACAAGTACTATTTATTGGGATCCTGTGAAGAAAGAGAATTCACAAACTATAGTTCTCAAATTCTACTTTCTACAGAAAATCTTAGAAGATGGTTCCAATGTCTGACAAGTTTAGGAAAAAAATTGTAACATCCTTAAATATTTTCAAATAATGACAGATATAGCTCATTCTTTGAGTATAATGCTAAGAAAACCCCAAAATTACTGTCTATTGAAACATCTTTTAAAATGTTTTAAATAAAAATATAACATAAATAAATAAAAGCATAAGGATTTAAAATAATTTTCCCTCCTGTTCGAGACCCAAAGTTCTTATTACATCGGTAATTTCTCAGCCAAGACGTAAACTAACTGGCTTATGAAATGGAATCATTTGGAACACGGGCCATAAAGATTTTGTTCTTTGAATGAGTTTCTGGGAGTCAGTCAGTAGTACGGACTTCAAAATATAAGCCACCCTTACAAAGATTTATACTGCAGAGTCTGCGCTGAGTAATGGTAATATTTATATATTCCAGAGCGTAATGCAAACCATTAACTCTTAGCAAACTATGTAAGTAAAGGGGTTTCAAATGTGTCAGGGCAGTTTAACAAAACACACAGAAATCTGTAAAGATAATTCTAACAGGCTAACATTTATTAGCTTAACATCTCTATTTAAGAAAACCCTGCAGCTTTACAAAAGACATTTCATTTTGTATAGTGCAGCAAGCTGCCGTTATGCAACTATTAAATTGCCATTATGCTTTTTATCTTGTATTCGTGAGTTATAGTAAGACGCAGACAGATATAATTGAATTTACTATACAAGCTATTCAATCTCTTCCTCGTCAAAGGAATGTATGTGTAACTAGGGTCATACTTAGATGTTTTTTGTAACTGTAGAGTTTTCTTTCTGCCTTTCACTTATGTCCTGTTTTTTCATATGTGAAAAGACTGGGCCATCTTCAATTTTATACTATTCATGCTCTCAGAACTTACGACAAAACTTATAACAATATAGGCAGCGAGAGGCTTTCAGATATGCTATCAGAAGGAAACTAGTCCACTCGAAATACCTTAACTTTATAAAATGGGTTTAGTTTAACAAAGAAAAAGAAAAAATACAGAAATGAAACAAAAACCCAATGTGGATTATCAACGTTCTTTTTGGAATGTAAAGGACTATTTGAAAATTGAGGCTTCCACCACCTCACACCACTACACAGGGACTCAGCCTCCAATTAGTGAACTTTTAAGGGGACAAACTACATTCAACCTACAGCAGAGGCCTTGAAAAGAGATTGCTATAGTTTCACCAGGAATTTAGTGTTCTTTATGGAAATAAAAATACATTCCAACTAAATAAATTAGTGATGTGGGGTTGGGCTCCTCCAAGCGTGATGGAGCAGCTTGTATCAAATCAATCCTCACACAGAAGCAATTACAAACTCTAGGGAAAATACGGAATACAAATATTTTAAACTAATATAGAGTAGCCAAAAACAAGTAGAAATTAGGAGTTAAACCTTGAAAGAATGGAACAGTACCAAAAATTAATGTTTATAGGGCTTTTTTGCCCGAGACTATTTCCAGGTGGAGTAGGATGGTTAGAGCCTAAGTGGAAAACTATGCTATTATAGGTCTGGAGAACAGGCTTCAAGGCTTCCGAAGCACTTGACAGAGGAAATACAGACTGGAGGAAACTGCGAAAAGCATGATTCAAATTCTGAACTTAACTCTGACAAATTTTGAGCTGATCCCTGAAATATGCATGCCTAACAATATTTCAAACGGTTAACGGTAGAAGGATAGAAGACCTGAATGGAAATTTTAGCTCCTGCTCAGCTCAGAGGCAATATATTTTTTAATATGACTAAAGCTAATTTAACTGCCTACGAAAACTGCTTAAATCAATGGTTTGGAGGAATATCCTCTGCCGGTGTGTGTGTTAAAGGCTTTATCCAGCAGGCGGTGCTATTGAGAAAGAGCGGCGGATTATTATTATTTTTTTTTTAACCAAGAACGTGTATTGGTACCTTGTATGCATAATGATCACATTTATCATGGTTATTTTGTACCTATACATGATGCATCTTGGTTCCTTCCCTTTCCCACCCTCCCTCCCATTCCACCTTTCCTTATTTACAGCAGCTTTATTTACAGTTCTCCATTTTTTCCCTTTGCCCTTTCTTTCCCTTTTCCCTTCCTTCTTTTCCCTCTTTTCTCCTTCTAGTTCTCCTCTCTTTTGAATATTATCTTCCTTTTACATAATATCTATTATACCTCTTTGTCTTTATGTATACTTATGGTTTCTCATATCAGAGAAACAATTTGATGTGTACTCATGAGTGACTAATTTATTTCACTTAAGAGTATGCTCTCAAGGTGCATCCATTTACCTACAAATGACTCTAGTTTATCCTTTTTTAAGGTAGAGTAGTACTCCATTGTGTAGAAAAACCACACCTTCTTTAGCCATTTCTTAGTTGTTGGGCATTTGAGTTATTTCCAAGACTTAGCTATTACAAATTGTGTTGCTATGACCATGATTGTGCATGTATCTCTATGGTATGAGGTTTTCAATTCTTCTGGGAAGATACCAAGCAGAGGAATAGCTGGATCAAATGGAGCCTCTAGTTTTAGTTTTTTGAGGCTTCTCCATACTGATTTCCATAGTGATTGCACTAGTCAACACTCTCACCAACAGTACAGAAGGATACCTTTTTCCCTGCAGCCCCACTGGCACTTCTTGTTGGTTGATTTCTTGATAATAGCTGTTCTTCTGGAGTAAAACATCTAAACATTAAAATAGAAACACTAAATCTACTGGAGAAGAGAATAGGAAGAACTCTCAAAGACATAGGGGTAGGAAAAAAATTTACGAACAGAACCCAGACTGCATGGGAAATAATACAAAGAATCAGCGCTTGGGACTTCATCCTGTTAAAAGCCTTTTGCACAGCAAAAGAAATCACCAGTAGGGCAGGACAAAAGTCCACAGACGGGGAAAAAATCTTTGCCAGCTAGCTGTCTCTCAGACAAGGGTCTAACATCTAGAATCTACAAAGAACTCAAAAAAATCAAATCCCCCAAATTTAAAGACCCAGTCCAAAAGTGGGCATCTGAAATGAATAAACATTTCTCAGATGAAGAAATAAAAACGTCAAATAAACATATGAAGAAGTGTTCAACATCACTGGTCATTCGAGAGATGCAAATCAAAACAACACTAAGAGTGGCAGATCTTTAGGAGGCGCCCTCAGAGGCCAGCAGGGAGCTACGGTCGGTCTATTAGCTTCCCTCTTGGACTAGAACTGTAGAACTACGAGCTAAATAAATGCTTCTTTTTACAAATTCTTTGCTTCAAACATTTTATTAAATGACATGAAGCTGAGAAACAAAAATCTACCCCTAGTGGAAGAAAGCAGAATCCAGAACCCCTACAGCCTATCATCCGAATGTCTATCATGTAATACAAATTATTAAACGTGAAAAAACAGAAATAAAATGTTACCACTAATTGAGAAAAGGTAGTTAATAGAAATCTATCCTGATATGATCCATATTTTGTGCTTAGTAGATATAGGCATTATAAAAAGTTCTGTGAAGTAAGAGAAATAATGCTAATATTAAATATGGGAAATCTCAGCAGAATCAGATGAAAATTCTAGACCCTAAAAGTAAAACACCTAAAAATTACAAGATGTGCTACATTGCTTTAAGAAAAAATTGGAGATGACCAAATAAATATTTGGAAAAGTTGGATAGTAGACATGTAGGAATTATCTGATGCAAAAACCATGGAGAAAAAGGTTTTTAAAAAGAAAAAAGAAAGAAACTTGGTGACCTATTGAAAATATCTCATGATCTAATTGATACATAGTTGGATTTCCAGGAGAGGAGGGCAATGGGAGTGTAGAAGCAAAATTGTTTGAATGAATAATCTCCAAACATTTTCAAAATGTGGTGAATTAAGAAGCTCAGTGAATCTCTAGTTGTGATGAATACAAACACAACACACATGAACACTCTTACGAGCTGATGAAAACTATAACAGGAAGGAAATAACTGTAACCTGAGAAACATGATACCTTACCAGGGAACAACAAAATGAAAAATGCTGACTTCTTATCAGAAACATTCTAGTCAAGAGGACAATGAAATGATACCTATAAAGTTATCAAACAAAGTAGACAATTTGTAATAATGTATCTGGGAAAATAAAGCTCAAAAATAATTAAGGAAAATGAATATATTTACTTACAGATAAATAAAAGTAGAGAACACATTGCTAATGGACAGGTACTATGAGAAAGGACAGTTTCTCACATTGAAAAATAATTGCATTAGATGAAAACTTGCAATTACCAGAACAAATAAAGATTATTAGAAATAGTAAATAAGTTTTTTTTTATTTTTAGTCTGATTCCAATTAAAACATATATTTTGAAACAAAAATATATTATCGTTTCTGAGACATTGTAAGTAGCTATACATTCTATACTGCAAGTACAGCAAAACAGATGACAAAAATTGAAGTATGAGTCATTGTTCTGTAAAACGACATATTATTTCCTAGTTGACTGTGATAATTAAGGGCACATATTTTAATTCCCACCCTAACCACAAAAAACAATTGAAGATGTGATGGTTTGGATTTAACATGTTCCCTAACCATCCAAAGTATTCGGAGGCGGGGCTTTTGAAAGGCAGTTGGGACACTAACATTGTCAACATTAAACTATTGATGAGTTCATAGCTGAGGGCTCAGTTAGTTGCTGGATTTGTAGCAGGAAGTAGATTATTGGGGGCAGAATCTGGAAGGGCACATCCCCTGACCCTTCCTCTTTCTCTGACTCTTGCCCTCCTCTCTGACTCTCAGATGCCGTGACTTAAGCAGTTTACTTGGCTGTAATGTTTCCGTATTTGAGCCAGCTGACAGTGGACTGAAACCTACAAAAGTGTGAGCCAAAATAAACCTTTTCTCCTTTAAATTGTGTTTCTCAGGTATTTTGTCCTAGCAATAAAAAATAAATAATACAGAAACAGATATCGCATATTGGGACATAGCCAGGATATGAATAGTATTTGATTTAAAAATAATAATATATTTATAATTTAGTGCATCAGTTTGAAAATTTCCTGCCCTACCACTTGCTCATGATGTGATGTTTATTCAAATAACTTATCTTCTTTGAGGAACAAGTTGATAAGATATAAAAGTAATCTTATGGTTGTTATTTAAGGGTATCTAAAATAACATTAAAAAGAACCAACAAATAGTTTCTGTGGTTCAATAAGTAGATTATAGTCATCTCCAATATTCAGTTTTCTTCTCCATCCCACTGTGAGCTAACGATGAGGTCACTCCAATAAAAATTGCAACAGTTCTCATAAATTTTCTTCATAAGCATCTGAGGACGCTAGAAAATGTGGTGAAAGAAGTAGATGGGACTATATGTAGTTTAATGATTCATGTAACAAACAGAAGGACAAATAGGATGGCACGAACTTTTGATTTAAGCATGCTGAAAAAACTATGAAGTTAATCAAAAAATGTAAGAGGAGTGAAAGGTTTCTTTTCTACACTATGTAGAGAGGGGATGATAAAGAGAGATGAGAAGAGTGGAGATGGAGAGCTGTTGGTAGCCCAAAAGATGGGGGTGACATCAGCAGCCACTTTTTGAAGCAGTAGCAAATTCATTCATCTTTCCATCGTATTACTAATGACTGTGAGAAGACTCAATCTTAAAATTAAAATCTCAGCTTCATTACCTAGTTAAATATTAAATTCTACCTTGCCGTGACAAACCTGAATTGCATGGATATATAAAAATAAAGCTGGCTAATTTTAATGCAGTTAAACTACCATTTGTTTAAAATTCATATTTAAAATTGTGGATGAAGAAGCAGCACTCAGATTTTCAGCCCTAAAATGAAATCTGAGCGTTTGAAAAAGAAGGTGTTATGGTTTGTGTCTAGATGTTCCTCCAAGTCTCATGTGGTCATAGGTGGGGCTTTTCAGAAGTGGATGGATCTAGAGTGTGCAATGCTGGGATTAAGGGCATGTGATTACTAAATCAATCCACTGAATGGTTTGGCACCATCCTAATCCCGGCAGCTGGATACTTACCCCCTTGCTTACCTTGTTGCCTTCTACCTGTCTGCCATGCCACCCTGCCTTGGACCTAGCTGACTGTAGACTGAAACTTCTACCAACTGTGAGCTAAATAAACCTTTCCCTCTTCCACTTTGGGTGTCAGGTATTGTGTCTCAGCAACAAGAAAAAAGTAACTAATACAGAAAGTATAGTATATGTGAATAGCTTATATAATGACCTGAATTTTGATAGATTTTACTGTGATTTTCTTTAATATGCAGCTGCTCTATAAGTTTTGGAATGTGATGAAGCCCAAAAAGCTGTGGAAAAATGTTGACTTTAATGTATTACACAATGTTTAACTTGCAATGTTTTCTCCATTACCATTATAGTTTGTTATAGGATTCAATAATTCAAAGACAAATGATAATAGTGTGCTCAAGTCAATGAATCGAATCTATTTCTGTGTGCACATGACACATGCTTTGAATCTTTACTGAGGATGCTCATAAATTTAAAAAACTTACTAAGCCCAGTTTCTAGGAGCTATAAATGCACATGACACAGGAGTGCTTCCTTGGTAGAGTTATCGTCTCCGCAGTAATATCAAAAAGGCTCTACATTCTCTACCAACTCATCGAATTTTGTAAGCGCTAAGTAGCAACTCTTAATAGAAATAAGTACAAAAAATAATAAGAGGCAAGACATAAAGCAAATAAAAGAATGAAGGGAGGGGAAAAGAGAGGATTAAAGAGTAATAAAGACTCTGGTTTCATTTTTCGATGTTTGCATCGCCTTTCTCTTCTGCCCCACATCTGGGCAAATTAACAAGAAGGTCTAGGTGCTCCCTCCTTGGTAGCAAGGGGAGACTCCAACTGTCCAAACCCCAGCCCGTCCTCAGGAACACTCACCCCTACCCCGTCCCTATTCACCGCAAAAATTCAGCAGTTTCCCCAGCTCCTGACCCTGATCTCAAGCCACTCCAGACCGACTTGAGAAATGGATTCTACTCTCCAAATACATCCTCATTATCTGAGTAATAAACCTATAAAGATCTTTTTGGAATACGTCATCAGTTAACATCAGAACCAAATTTTGAGTGAGGGGTTTCATAATGTTTTTCACGAGTGACTACTAGAAGAAGTGGATCGAAAAGTATAGTGAATGTTTATGTTTTTTAAAAAATTGTACAAAAACTATGTCCAGTAAAGAACATATTGCCATTAATCCCTCTCAGAATATTCCTTGTCCCTTCAAACACGGTTTTCACATCATTCTTGGAACTTTCTGAAACAATTCTAGAAGTCTTCTACTATGAGCATCTTTTGCCTTTTATGATCTTTTTGACTTTGAGGAAGAGCGAGAAGTCACTCGATGCCAGGTCTGCTGAATACGCTGACTGAATACACAGCACAATGTCTTTAGGGGCCCGCCCTTCCTTTGTATGGCCCTTGGCACCAACATTCACCACAATTTCATCACACTTCATAAAAACACTCATTAAAGAGGACTTCAGAACTGCTTCAGAAAGTGGCAAGAACAATAGGATGGGCTCGTATAGAGCAAGAGGGAATATTTTGAAGGGGATTAATGGCAATATCTCTTTTATTGTAAAGGTTTTTTAAACATTCACCATATATTTCTATCATACTTTGTAGAAAGGAAAAACAGCAAAATAAAAAAGAAAGAAAAGAAAAACGAACCATGGACTACATAGAGAGCAAAGTTAAAAACTGGTGTTTTTCAAATAATTTTTTTTTTCCTCAAGCAACAGAATGGTCCCAAACACCTTATTTCCCTAAATACAAGATTTCTTCTCAGCCCTACTCATAAGAACTAACAGAAATATTAAAAAAAAAAAAAAGTGGAAAGTAAAGTATAAATGACACTCCTAAAATTACGGCGTGCAATGAGTTAGAGAAATGAAGCCAGATTAAAAGGTAGAGGAGTCTTCCTTAATTTATTTCCTTGAGAGTTAGTGGCCTGGAGGAAAGTCAGTTTGCAAAGTTGTCGCAATTGATTACTTTAATTAATCAGATAAATCAGTATAACTACTTCCGAAATAGTTGTTACTGTTGTACGAGTCAAAAGGAGCTTCTCCCCCACTAACTGAAAGTTTGAGTCTCCATATCTGCTGAAAGAAACAGACAACAGACAGATTAATAGGAGGAAAAGCATTAAATGTATTTCTGTGCATGGAGGCCCCACAGAAAAGTGAGTGCCCTGCAGCCCAGTGAGATTCAGACACTTACACAGTTTATCTTTCTTGGTAGGGTAGAAGGAAACGCAGGCTACAAGCAATTGAGAAAATGTTATTGGGTAAGTTCTGATATTCCTGGGTTCTTTCCCTCCTCAAGCAAGAAATTGAACAAGGGGGGCAAAAAGTAGTTCTAAAGTTTTATTTAAAATTATAGAGAAAAGAAGAAAAGGAAATTTGAGCATAACAATAGAAGCAGCAAAATGTGTACCAGGCCTAAAAGGTGTGGCAGGGGTTACCAGGAAAAAGGCATGATAGCGGTGGTGCTGGGTATGCAGACGCCGTCTT
>PVJO010001589.1:0-20911 GCA_004026905.1 Hystrix cristata
GCCTTTTTTTTTTTTTTTTTTTTTTTTGGTGCTGCTGGGGGCTGGGGATTGAACTCAGGGCCTTGTGCTTGCAAAGAAAGCACTCTAATCACTGAGCTAAATCCCCAGCTCCTAGACAATTTTTCTTTTTTTTTTTTTTTTTGTGGTACTGGAGATCAAACTTGGTTTCAGCCTCATGGATGCTATACAAATGCTGTACCACTGAGCTACATCCCCAGCCCTTTAGATACCTTTTTTCTATGCAGCTTTTTTGCAATCCTTCAAAGTCTTGGATCTCATTAATATCCTTGTAGCCAGGTGTTGAAGTACATGCCTGTGATCCCAGCACTCAGGAGGCTGAGGCAAGAGGATCATGAGTTTGAGGCCAGCTTGGGCTACATAGTGTAACCCTATCTCCCTATCTAAACAGACAAACAAAACCCTCAAGAGTACTCTATTAATAACAGCTTTGAGAAAGTCCCCCACACCTAGGCGAGCTAGGCTTTGAAATGGGAAATGTTGGACCACAGTGTCCATTCTTAACATGGAGCCCTGGTACAGCTATGGGCTGGGGCAGAGATGGGAACTTGTGTCCTTGCCTCACCCAGGGCCTGTCTGTGCTCATTGTGGCCATCCACATCCTGGAGCTGCTCATTGATGAGGCTGCGATGCCACGGGGCATGCAGGTACTGGGCTGCCCTCCCATTTAGGTCTTTTGGGGAGGACCTGAGAAAGGCTGGGCAGAGGGGCAGAAGGTGAGGGCCGGGAAGGCTGAGTGTTGTGTGGTGCTGATGGTGGGGAGTGCAGCTTGCCTCAGGGATGCTACTCTCCCTGCAGGATCCCTCCCTGGGCCAGGTCTCCTTCTCCAAGCTGGGCTCCTTTGGTGCCGTCATCCAAGTTGTACTCATCTTGTATCCTTCTGGAAACCCCCTGTTGCCTCTGCTTGCCAAATCTGTCTCCTGGGACTCTGGGCAGAGCTCCTCTGGAGCGCTTTCTCTGGGATCCGTGGAGCCGTGGGGAAAAGTGGCAAGCCTTCACCAACCTCGGCTTCAGAGAGCAGGGAAAGACTGGCTTTGAAAGGAGAACTGAGAGAGAGGTCTGTTCTCTTTGAGGTGAGGCACTCTTTCATCCTCGGGAGCCAGTTGGTTCTTCCCTAACCCAGCTTCAGTTACCTGATGGTATCCTCAGTCGTGGGCTTCTACAGCTCTCCACTCTTCAGGAGCCTGCTACCCAGATGGCATGACACAGCCATGACTCAGGTAGCCAGGAGGGAGGAGAAGAAGCCTCCTGGCGGCGTGGGTGGGTATGGGCAGTTCTGCTGCCCTCACCTCTCCTTCCCTCTGCCTGCCCAGATCATTGGGAACTGTGTCTGTCTCTTGGTCCTGAGCTCAGCCCTTCCTGTCTTCTCCCGCACTCTGGGTAAGTAGCAAAAGGAGGTAAGGGGTTTGACTCTTTTCTTCAGTACCTACTACTGCTCAGCAGGCACTCTGCGTGTGTGTGTGTGTGTGTGTGTGTGTGTGGTGTGGTGTACACTTTCTGTAATTCCCACAGCAAACTGAGGAGATACTACCCTGTTATACAGATGGGGAAACTAAGGCTCTGAAGTGCCTGTGCTAACTTCAGAGTACTGTTGCGTCTAAGCTCATATACTTGCTACATGCTGCTGTCTCCCTCACTTCCACTTTCCCCCCAGGTCTTTTTTCCAGGTGGATGATCTAATAAACATTATTGTTTATGTACATGAAGCCCTGAGGTTCAATCCCCAATGCCACCAAAAAACAAAACAAAACCTCATTTGAAAGATAAGGAACAGGGTTGGGGATTTAGCTCAAGTGGTAGAGTGCTAGCCTAGCAAGTGCAAGGCTAGGCTGAGTTCAATTCCCAGCACCCACAAAAATGAAAAGGAACAGAAAATTTAATTGATTGACCCAGAGTTAATTTGATGGTACTGGGGATTGAACCCGTGGCCTTCACACTGACCTACATCCCCAGCCCATTTTTAAGTTTGTATTTTGGGACAGGGCCTTGCTAAATTGCCAAGGGAGCAATGGGAGCAGAGGTGTGCCATCATGCGCAGAGACCATGAGTTATACAACTAGTTGGAGGCAAGGCCATATCAGGCTAGAACACTTGTTTTTCCATACACTGGAACATCACATAATACCCTTATCGCATAATACCTTCTGCTGCCTTTAGAGCTTTGGTCTAGAATTACTTGGTAAAAAAAGTCCAAGAGTATAACTGGTTCAACTCCCAAGGTAGTATGGGAGCTACAGAGATAACAATCCCTCACATTCTATATCATCCTCTGTGTAATACAATTTTATATTTCAGTCAGCTCTGTTTAGTTCTTAAATTTACACAGGGTGAATATCTCTTGCCCAAAATGCTTATGACCAGGATGTTTCCGATTCTGTCTTTTTGCATTTTGGAATATTTGCATTGACTTTACTGATTGGGCATCCCTAGTCCAAAAATCTGAATCCAAGATGCCTGAAGCTGGTTGTTGTGGCACATGCCTTTTGTTGCAGCTGTGAGGGAGGCTCGGGTAGGAAGGTCACTTGAGCTCATGAGTGCAAAACCCAGCTGGGTGACACAGGGAGACCCCATATTGAAATAAAACAAAATGCTCAGTCTAGTCCAGCACTCTAAGAGGCTGAGGCAAGAGGATTTCAAGTTTGAGCCCAGCCCAGGTAACTTAGTAAGACCCTGTCTCAAAAAATACACAAAGAAACTCCAGGTGTGGTGGCACATGCCTGTTATCCAAGCATTTTAGGAGGTGGAAGCAGGAGGATTGAAAGCTAGAGGCCAGCCCAGGGAATTTAGCAAGATCACGACTCAGAATAAAAAGGGTTGGGAATGGAGTTCAATCCCTAGCACCACCAAAACAGACAAAGAAGGGCTGGGATATAGCTTAGTGTGAAAGTCCTGGGTTCAATCCCCAGTGCTGCCAAAAAAAAACCACAAAAAAACAAAAACATCTCTCAGTATTAGGGATATTCAACCTGTACTCTAGCCATGATGTCACTTGTATTTGTATTTTGGGAACTTAGTGGGAAAGTAAGTTTGTGGGTCCATCAGTTCTGTTAGGTTGAGTGCAGGTAGCAATATTTAGGTGGGGACCAGATCTTTGATTCATATTATTGTTATTAAGGGCTTATAAGTAGGGTTGGGAATTTAGCTCAGTGGTAGAGCACTTACCTAGCAAGTGCAAGGCCATAAGTTTGATCCCCAGCACCCTCCCCCAAAAAACTTACAAGTATTTATTAGAATAGCACCTTGCACTTATAGGGCTTTATGCATGTTGCCTTATTTAGTTCTTGCAGTCCCATTCTTTATAGTTGAGGAAACTGAGCCACAGAGAGGTGAAGGATTTTCCCAAGACAACATGGCTAGTCAGGTGGAGTTGGGATATGAACTAAAACAGTCCCATCACAGTCTAAGCTCTTAGCTCCTCCACTGCTTTGGGTTTTTTGGTTGTTTTGTTTTGTTTGTTTGTTTTTGAGACAGAGTCTTAGGCTGGGGGTTTAGCTCAGTGGTTAAAGCACTTGCCTACCGAGCACAAGGCCCTGAGTTCGATCCTCAGCACCAAAAAAAATAAAATACAGAGTTTCCCTACGTAACCTAGGCTGGCCTCAAACTCATGGCAATCCTGCCTTACTTACCCTCCTGAGTTCTGAGATTATAGGCATTTGGTACCATGCCTGGCCTAAATATTCTTTAAAACAAAGTGCTGAGCGCACCAGGTGTGGTGGTGCATGCCTGCACTCCCAGCACTTGGAAGGCTGAGGCCTGACTGAACTACACAGCGAAACCCTGTCTCAAAAAAAAAAAAAAAACAGCACTGTGTGTGGGGGCTCACACCTGTAGTCCCAACACTCAGGAGGCTGAGGCAGGACGATCACCATGAGTTTGAGGACAGCCTGGGCTACATAGTTCAAGGCCAGCCTTAACTACAAATCGAGACCCTGTCTCAAAAAACAAAACAAACAAGCAAACAAAAGGGAAAAGAATAGAGCTTGAGAGGTAGTAGCAAGACGTGCACTGGGCTGGGGGTTTGGCTCGGGTAGAGCAGTTGCCTAGCAAGTGCAAGGCCCTGAGTTCAAGCCCCAGCACCAGGGGGAAAAAAAAAAAAAAGACATGCATAGGCGAGGCCATCCTATCAGTTGCAGTGCTGAGTGTGTCCACCAGGAGGCAGCAGAAAGTTGGGCTCCTACCAGGAGAGAATTGGGGATCCCCCTTCTCATCCTGGCTATTGAACTTCAGGGCTCACTCGCTTTGACCTGCTGGGTGACTTTGGACGCTTCAACTGGTTGGGCAATTTCTACATCGTGTTCCTGTACAACGCTGCCTTTGCCGGCCTCACCACGCTCTGTCTGGTGAAGACCTTCACTGCAGCTGTGCGGGCAGAGCTGATCCAGGCCTTTGGTGAGGAGTGGGAGACACAGGCTGGTGGGGTGGCATCACGTAGGGCACTTGGACTTGTCCAAGCAGGAAAGGGGTTGTGCTTCCTGCTTAGTGTTTAACATGTTTCGCTGGGAACCACCCCATTCTGTGCTCTGCCTGTCTTTTCCTGGGGAACTAGACCGATGTCCCACTTTTAACTGCCATCTCCCTTTCTTCAGGGCTGGACAGGCTGCCGCTCCCTGTCTCTGGTTTCCCTCGGTCATCTAGGAAGACTCAGCACCAGTGACCTCCGTCTGGGGTGGGAAGGAGAAAACTGGATACTTCCATCTGCTGCCTGGACCTGGAGGGGAACCCAAGGGTGGCTGGACCTCAGGACCTGGAATCTGAGAGGATGGGTGGCAGAGGGGAACTGAGCCATCTTCACTGTTGCATAATCTGAGCCAGAGTTTGGGACCAGGACTCCTTCTTTTCCAGACTAACTGTAGCCTCAGCATGGGGTAGGGCTGGGTGACTAGGTCTGGTCCTTGGTCCCGAATCCATTTACACATCAATCTGCCTCACTGCTGTTCCGGGCTATGCCCGTAGCCATGTTTACATGATTTGATGTGCAATAGGGTAGGGTGAGGGTGGGAGGGACTGGGCCAGGGCATGCTTAGGAGGCAGGTTGTCTCCCTTGCTTCTACCCAGCAGAGCCTAAGCACTGTGCTATCCCGGAGGGGCTTTGGACCACTGGAGAAACCGAAAGCGTAGGGAGGAAGAGGCTGCACCCATCAGCAATAAAGTTGATCCCAGGGTTTGCTTTGTTTTGTTTTGTTTTGTTTTGTTTTTGTGGTGCCAGGGATCGAACTCAGGGCCTTGTGCTTGCAGGGCAAGCACTCTAATCACTGAGCTAAATCCCCAGCCCTGTTTTTGTTTTTTTAAACATGTTTCTGTGTCAGTCTGAACAGCCTTGTTCCCACCTGTCCTGAGGCTACCAAGTGAGACAGGACCTGCCACCATCCTTCCCTTCTCTGCTATGCTCTTAGTGTCCTGTGGGGACACAGATCTGGTGTTAGGTCATACAGTCGGGCAATGGGAAGCTCCTCCTCTCTTATGCTTGTTAAAACTGGTTGTTCTCTCTGATTCTTCCTTATACTCGGGGCCTTATTTTTGTATGTTAAGAATTGGGGATATAAAACTGGGCATGGCGGTGCACACCTGAGTCCCAGCATAGGAATAAGATTACCTCCCCTCTGTACACTCACATTTTAAGTCTCGTCTTCCCTGACTTGACAATAGACTGTAAAGTAAAAGAAGTGGCTGGCTGAGTCCTTCGTAGTAGCACATGCCTATAATCCCAGCACTCTGGGAGGCTGCGGCAGGAGGATCACAGGTTCAAACCCAGACTAGGCAATTTAGTGAGACCCTGCCTCAAAAAATAAAAGGGCTGGGGATTGTAGCTCAGTGCAGAGGCCCTGAGTTCGTCCCCCTACTGCAAATTTCAAAGGGGGTGAGTGGTGGTATCTGGCAAGGGTTCTTAATTCTACCTCAGAAAAGAGCCTAACTGCTTGGCAGAGGCTATTAGTTCTCTGAAGTCCCCTGACTGTTGGGGATAAGGGCAAAGTTTCTTCTGCCTAGGTTTATACAGACTGCATTGCCTAATTTCTAGGACTACCACTCACCTCAGTCATCGTGTGTATGGTTACTGTGACCATTTTCTTGCCCTCCCCCCAATGCTGGGGGTTAAACACCCAGCCTCACACATGTTAGGCAGGTGCTCACCACTGAGCCATATCCTCAGTGTAATGGAAGCCAAATGAGAAAGGATTGCTTTTTTCTAATATACACAAAGTTGCTGTGAGTGCTAACTGGAGCTGGGTGAGGGGAGGGTGTAAATTCTACAGATACTTGCTAAGCACCATACTGCGGCCTTGAGACATGAGCAATAAACAAGCTGTGGTGAGCACTGCTTTGTCCGGAAGGGTGCCAAATGTAACACTGTCCTACCACGCAGTGAATTGCTGCTTCACAGGGGAATGCAGGTGGGCAGTGCCGAGACACCAAGAAAGGCTTCTTAGAGGAAGCGACTTATAAATGATAGAAATCAGTGGTTGAATCCCTTTGAGATGGAACCTCGGGGAGACCTGAGCTGGGGCCCTTGCTGAGAACAGCTGGCTGGGGCTGCTGTGTGGACAAGCCACTTACACCACTGGTCTACAAGTGAGTATTGTTCCTAGGAGTCCAAATGACAGGTTATTTATTCAAAGAGAAGTGGGGTTGGATGTCTGGCAAGGATTGAGAGAGTACAAAAGTTGACAGTGCTAAACTAGACTCACAACCAAGTTCTGTTCATGGTTCTGGGGAAGTTCCCAATGGAGGACTGACTATAAAGTTACAAGGGAAAATGGTCCCCTGGATTCATGCCTTCCAGTCCTGGTTACTGTTGAGTGTGAACCCAGATAGGTTTGGGGAGGATCACAAAGAAAGAAGCTCTGGTTGTATGCCCAAAGGATTTGGCTGGCCTTGGACAGAAATTGGAACCCATACTTCCTGGATGACAGCAGAGGGCATGGGCTGCCAGGGTAGGCTTTGGAAGAGCAAAGACCCAATTCAAGTATCAGAGGAGGACGAGTTGGTTCCAAATTTAGGCTTGGAGGTAGAAGGATGCTTATCCGGGCAGCCAAGGACTGTAAAGCTACAAGGATTTCCTAGGCAGGTGCCTGCCTGGTTTCCAGGATAGAACACACTTCAGTGGAGAAATGGAACAGTGGTGACCGGCTGGATCCCCTCCCCGGGTAGGAGGGGGAGGGACGGTCCTGGGAGAAGGGCGGGGGGCGTGGCCAGGGGCACTTAAGGCGGAGTCCGGGCATTCTGGCAGCACCGGAGACCGGCTGCAGAGACGGGCTGGGCTGGCACTCACCCACGACCCCCCTTCACGGCTATGGTAGTCCATCAGTAGCAGGTTCCAGGCCTCCCGGGACATGTGGGCAGAGCTGGCGGCAGCCAGGTGCGCAGAGTTCTAGGGCGCTGTGGGGGCAGCTCTGCCTGCTGCGCTCTCTGGCTCCCGTGGAGATGTCCAACTGACAGGAGAGCTAGTGAGGACAACTCTCCCTTCCAGCCCAAACCCGCTGCACCCATGGCGCTGCCGGCTAGACTGTTGCCCCTGTGCTGCTTGGCACTTCTGACACTGCCTGCCCAGAGCTGCGGACCTGGCCGGGGACCTGTCGGTCGGCGCCGCTACGGGCGCAAGCAGCCTGTACCCCTGCTCTACAAGCAATTTGTGCCCAGCGTACCCGAGCGGACCCTGGGTGCCAGTGGGCCAGCCGAGGGGAGGGTGGCAAGGGGCTCTGAGCGCTTCCGGGACCTCGTACCCAACTACAACCCCGACATCATCTTCAAGGATGAGGAGAACAGTGGTGCTGACCGCCTAATGACGGAGGTAAGGAGGGCCTCTCTCCACCTGTGCCAGGGCATTGCCAACTCTCAGTTTTCCTATGGCAGCCTGGGAGGGTGAGCCAGGTTTCATCCGCAGAGATTTTAATCTTAAAGTCCCCTCCCCGTCACGCTCCTCCAAAAACTAACCTGCTGGCTGGACAGTGGTTTAGGAGGTATCCGACTGGGAGAGGCTGGGATGGGGAGTGGGGGGAGGGACTGACTAGTGAGAGTGAAGCTGGGAGAGGCAATGAGGGCGGGGAAAGGAGGACGGAGGATGGCGGCAGGCGAGACGGGAAATGGCTGAGGCGTGGACCGGGGGTCAGCCACTGAGCCAGGCAGGAAGGGCTGGGGTGAGCTGGGGGCCAGGAGCTGGCTGGGCAGCAGACAGAAACCTCTACCCTTAGCCTGGCTCCTGGCCCTATTGTGGAAAAGGGCCAAAGTGAAGAGACTGAAGGGGACTGGGAAAGGGGCAGATAATAGTCAGGTCACCAAATCATCTACCTGTAGAAGGACTGGGCAGGAACTGTCTTGGGCATGTGAGAGGGCTGCAAGGCTATTCTAGGGTGTAAATGACATTCTTGGGGAGGGCTGGTAAAAGGCCAACTTCAATGAGAATAGATGAGCCCACCTGAAAATCAAAAGGGCTCCTAGGTCCTCCAAGTTCAGTTTAGCTCAGGAGCCTTCCTTTGAATTAAAGAATTAGATTATTAAATTCAACTAATCATGACTAGCATCTGCTTCGGACTGGCACCAAACCCCCCTGGGACAAGGTGGCCCATGCCTTGCAAGAGAAGCAGCACCTCTGGCCTGTGATCTGGAGTGTCAAAACCAAAAGGAAACTTGGAAGTCACATTCCTCCACCCCACCCCATCCCTCGTTTCACATCTGAGAGCTGGGCCCCAGGAGGAAAAGCAATTTAATCAAAGTCTCGCAACTAATTAGTGGCATTTCGGGGACTGGAACTGAGAACTCCTGATTCTAAGTCCTATACACTTTCCATTACACCACTTAATTGTGTATGGAGAGGGGACATGGGGGAGAGGGAGGGGTACGGATTTCCTCTGATTAATTGCCATAGTTTTTCCAGGTTACTTTGTTAGGAAAACCTGTCCAGGGGAGAAAGAATTCCTTCTTGCTCCTGCACTGAAGCCTTCCTCCTACCCTGTGATCCATAAGGAGATGTTCCTTTTTTCCCTTCTTGGTCACGGAACACGGAACACTGTGGCTCTTTCCTCAGGCTGCCACCTGCAGCAGAGGGGGCAGAACAAGGGACAGGCTCAGGAGGGCCTCTGACAGGCCTGGGAACCCCCTCAGTCAGCTTATCTCCCACACCCTGGCTGCAAAAGGCCTCCATTGAGTCGGCTCTGCACTGGGCTGCTGCCCCCGCAGGTCAGGGCCTCCTAAGGGGACAAAACGACAAGAAGTTGGAAGGAGCTACCACTTTTTCTGGCCCTCCCAACCCTGCAGAGGTGGGGGCAACCAGAGAAGAAGGGCGAGGGGAATGGGTCCCCCTGGCAGTCAGGGGAAAACCAAGTCCGAGGTGAGAGGTGGGAGGGAGAAGAAGAAAAGGAGGCTGTCCTCTGCTCCTCCCGCGGCGTCCGTGCTATGGTGCGCGCCAAGGTCGCCAAGGTCTCCAGTCCCAGACTGGGGCGGCCGAGATAACTGTGGCCTCACTCCCCCGATACAGGCTTCCAGCCGCTGCTTCTTTTCCTCCTCGCCACTCCCACCCTGCAGGGGGCCCCCCAGATCCGCGCAAGGGCAGCGCCCGTGTTCTCAGGTGCAACTCCCACGTCTCCGCGCTGCTTCTGGAACAGAGATGGAGAAATGGAGGCTCTCGCGGCTGGCAGAGCTTTAGCTGGAACTGGGAGGACTGGCCACTCTGGGGGAGGGGACCTGGCGGGCCGGAGCAGGGATGGGGGGCGCGGCTTTCTGCCCTTTCCTCTCCCTGAGCCGGGGCGGTTGAAAAGCGCCTTTGTGGCTGGAGCTGCTGAGTTCGCTTCTCCCGGCGCGTTCCCGGCCTCGGCCCGGGATTCTCGCTCAGTTAAGTCATCCCGGAGAATAGCTATTGTGCTTCGCGCAGCCCCCGCCACCCAACCCTTTTTCCAACAGCCTCGATTCCGCAAGGCTTCTCTTGGGCACCTCTATGGGGGGCACCCAGGGCACAGAAGGGTTAATGCTAGGGGCCGAAAGGAGGAGGAGGAAGGAAGGAAGGAAGGAAGGAAGGAAGCGATGCCCAGTGCCAGGGAAGGCGACGAAACAAAAGATGAATCAGGCTGAGGGAGGGCAGCCAGAGCCTGGGGCGGGGGCCAGGCTCAAACAGGGGCTCCTCTCGGGGAGCCAGGCCCTCCCTAACCAAGCTACCAACCGCCATCTCAATTCTGGCCTTCTCTCAGGTTGGGCCGAGGTCCCAGAACAAGTAGCGGTGAGGGGCCGGGCATCGAAAGTGGGCTAAAGACCTAGGTTGGGTATCCCCTCTTAATCTCAGAAATGACCCCACAATTTTCCAATGATGCTCTGGAAAGGGAGTGAAAATTGGCATCCACACCTCTTCAGAGTCTCGCTTCCCCAGGACTCTCCGAAAGTGGGGGGAGCAGGGTGGACTCGGAGAACAAGGGAAAATGGAGGCTCTGATGGAGGTTCCTTTTGCACCCATGGTGATGGTAGTGATAAGAGAGAGACGACTCTTTTTACTCTCTGCCAGCGTTGTAAGGAGCGGGTGAACGCGCTGGCCATTGCGGTGATGAACATGTGGCCGGGAGTGCGCCTCCGGGTGACAGAAGGCTGGGATGAGGATGGCCACCACGCTCAGGACTCACTGCACTACGAGGGTCGTGCCTTGGACATCACCACGTCTGACCGCGACCGCAATAAGTATGGGCTCCTGGCGCGCCTGGCAGTGGAGGCCGGCTTCGACTGGGTCTACTACGAGTCCCGCAACCACGTCCACGTGTCGGTCAAAGCCGGTACGGGAGGGAACGAGATGTGCGGTCCGCCCCCAGGGGACTCGCTCCGGGAAAGACCAAGTGGGCGTTAGCACCGTAAAACACCCTTCCATTTCTGGCCAGGTCGAGGCCAGACCTGTAAGAAGTTGCACTGTCCAGGACTGGCGAGATCTGCGTTGGGCTTGACCCAGATCCTTAGGATCTGGACCAGCGCTCTGGGGCCGCTGCTCTCCATTCAGTCCTCTCTGTGCTTGTTTCCCACAGATAACTCGCTGGCGGTCCGGGCGGGAGGCTGCTTTCCGGGAAACGCCACCGTGCGCCTGCGGAGCGGCGAGCGGAAGGGACTGCGGGAACTGCACCGCGGGGACTGGGTCCTGGCGGCGGATGCGGCGGGCCGCGTGGTGCCCACGCCGGTGCTGCTCTTCCTGGACCGGGACCTGCAGCGTCGGGCCTCATTCGTGGCCGTGGAGACCGAGCGGCCTCCGCGCAAACTGTTGCTCACGCCCTGGCACCTGGTGTTCGCTGCTCGAGGGCCGGCGCCGGCGCCGGGCGACTTCGCACCGGTGTTTGCGCGCCGGCTACGTGCGGGGGACTCGGTGCTGGCGCCCGGCGGGGACGCGCTGCGGCCGGCGCGTGTGGCCCGCGTGGCGCGGGAGGAAGCCGTGGGTGTGTTCGCGCCGCTGACGGCGCACGGGACCCTTCTGGTCAACGACGTGCTGGCCTCGTGCTACGCGGTCCTGGAGAGTCACCAGTGGGCGCACCGCGCCTTTGCGCCTCTCCGCCTGCTGCATGCGCTGGGGGCGCTGCTGCCCGGGGGCGCGGTCCAGCCGACTGGGATGCACTGGTACTCGCGCCTCCTCTACCGCTTGGCGGAGGAGCTGCTGGGCTGAGCGCCCCGGGCACAGAGACCGACGGGTCCTGCTGGCCGAGCTCCGCGATTGCGGGCAGCAGGCGACGCTGATTGGGAGGGTGGGAGGGGAAGGGAGAACAGGGGGCTCTTCGGAAACTGCCCGGTTTAGGGACACCTTTCGACCGAGAGGGGGCGATTCCCGCTCTGTGGTAGTCGGAGTTGACAATGGGCGCTCCTTAACGGGGACTGTTTGGCCTCCTCTTCCCCAGAGCTCCAACCCCGCTTGATAATTTTATTTTATTTTCTATTTATAAATTGTAATATAATGAGCTGCTTACCCGACAGTCAAAAGTGAGGGACTGGGGCACGGCGTTCACACTGTCAGACACAGCCAGCCAATCTGATGTCTCCCATTTTCCTGAGATGGGTTAATAAAGGGAAGGTTTCCAGGAGCTTATTGGAAAACACTTCCATTCAAAGGTTGATTCACCCCGGAGGGGGGACCTAGCCGAGTCAACACCCTACTTCCAGCTCCTCCTCCTTCCTCAGCGGGATCTTTGGAACTCTCTTCCTCCCCTCGGAGGGGCGTCCCAATCCATCACAACAGAGACCAGAAGTGTTTTGCCACCGTTTAGGCTGCTAGTCCCATCTCCTTCCTGCCTGGGGAGGACCAGCATTTTGCCCCTGAGGCTGCAGACCGACCTCTGGAGAGGCCAGGCTTGTCCAGAGCGGAGGGCACTCGCACATCCTTTCCCTGTCCGTAGGGTACAGGAGATCCAACAGGGACTCAGGACACATGGGTAATGGTACTCAGGCTGGAGATTTGCCTCAGTGGTTAGAGCTCTTGCATAGCAAGCACAAGGCCCTGAGTTCGATCCCCGGCATCAAAAAAAAAAAAAAAAAGTAATGGTACTCAGAACACCTCAGTCCTCTCCTGTTAGCAGCCTGGCCCTTTCTTCAAGGCCCTGAATAGCCTAGCCCTCATCTGAATGGGACTAATCCTCCCCCCATGCTACAACTGATGACCCAAGGGAATCCGTGGCTAATAACTTGGAGTTCGCACACAGTCGTGGCCTGAAAAAAGAACCTGGAAAGAGGGCTGAAACCTTTCCTTACTGAAGGGTTGTAGAGAACAGGCTCAGCCTGGATGTACATTGGGGAACAAGCTCACCGGGCAAGGGAGCATTAGTATTACAACCTAACCTCCCTTCCTGATCGCCAGCCATGCTTGTTTCTACTGGCTTCCTCCACTGCCCTTTCTCTTCCTCTCCCACGATTGCTGGTTCTGCTTCCCTGCCCTGGGTGTTTGGGAAGATCTGGGTTCCAACAAAATGGACACATAGAACCAAGGCAGGCAGGTGCCCTTGAGTTAGGAATAGAAACTCGGGGAGATTGGATTGCTCTGAAAGGGGAATGTCTGAGGTCGGAAGACAATCCGGGGTGGTTAGTAATTCCCCGGGCCAGACCCTGCCCGCTGTACTGCTAAATAGGTTGGTCCTAATCTGAGCGTCTGAGCTCGCAGGGTCCCTGCCATATGCCGCCCCCTTCTGGTCATCAGAAGAATTCTAGGCTTATGCTTGCAAACGGTTCAGAGCAAAAGCACAAACTACATTACGTATTTGGATGGATGTTCTGGGCCTGCGCAGAGGAGCCTTCCAGGAGGCCGAGGTGGTGGGTGGAGCTTGTTAAACTGCCAGTGGTGAGCCACAGGTGTCAGCAGCTGGCAAGGAGCCCGCTTGCTTCTTTTCGGGAAAGCTGTTCCAAACCCTGACTGAGACTTTTGCGTCTCTTGCCTAGGTTAGCTCTGTGGCTCCTAGAAGCTGGAGGTGTATAGTAATATTTGTGTAGCAGCCTAGAATTCCTTACACATTGAAGTTGCCCCTTCCTCTCCCTCACTCCTGTGACCCTTGAGTTTTGAGGGGGTTGTTTTGTTTTGTTCGGTTTTTGTTTGTTTGCTTGTTTTTTTGAGACAGGGTCTTATTATGTAGTTCAGGCTGGCCTTGAACTCACCATGATCCTCCTGCCTCAGCCTCCCGAGTGCTGGGATTACAAGTGTGCACCATCATGCTCAGCTGTGATCCTTGAGTTTAGTAGTCAAGGAAGTGAAAGCAAACAGAGTTCCAGAGAGTGCTAGATAAAGAGAGAATTTGGAAGTAGACTAAATTTGTCTTTAGTGTTCTTCCACTCACCAATGCCCTCAATCGACATCTGTGCTTCATTGCCACCCTCTTTTTCTGGTCTTAGAAATGTGCTCCAAACTGTGGACCTTTCCTGCTTTCTTTCTAAACCTCCCAGGTGTCTGTCAAATCCTGATGTCTTTTGTCCTGTCACCCAGGCAATGACTGATCTGATAAACTAGTTGGTCTTTCTGTGTTGATGGGCTCCTTGTTTTTAATACCCTTCCCAGGTAAGGCATATATCCTAAAAGCCAGTTGAAAATAAGGCCTTTAGCCATCAAACCATAATGGTGATGATTTCTAAACCATAATAGTGATGATTACTAACGTGTTAGTAAGTTATGCAAGAAGATATTTGGGGGTGTCTTATTTACTTTTCTCAATGCTGGGACAAAAAGCCCAACACCGCAAGTTGAAGGAGGAAGGATGTATTTTGGTTCCATTTGTAGGGGGTTCAGTCCTTAGTCTGCTGGCTCTGAGGCAGAACAGCATGACAGAGAGGCATTAAGGAGGAAATACAGTCCATGGCAAAGCAGGGTGTGCAGAAGGCAGCAAAAGTAATGATAGCAGCAGAAAGGGTATTGGGGGCTGGGGATTTAGCTCAGTGCAGAGTGCGTGCCTCGCAAGCACAAGGCCCTGAGTTCAATCCCCGGCACCAAAAAAGAAACAGCAGTGGGCCTTCCTTCTTTCTCTTCCTTTATATCCACCCAGGCTATCCACCTTTTGGGTGGTGCCACCCACACCCAGGGAGGGCCTTCCCATTATCCACTCCCAGAACTATGTCAAACCAATCAATGGACTAATTTAGTAATCACACACCCTTAATCCCAGCATCACACACTCTAGATCCAGCCACCTCTGAAAAGCTCCACCTATGAGGCTTTGCGGGAATATCTAGACACAAGCTATAACGGGGGAAGAGAAAAATTATTGGTAGAATTTAAATTATATCCTGTAGGTTTATTCCCAGGCCTGAGGCTTACCTTCTCACTTCCCGCTTCCATCCCTTATTATCCTTGTTCCTTTGAGGACCCTCCCAGGTCTTTGGAAAGAAAATCCATAAAAAGCCGAGCACTGTGGCACATGCCTGTAATCCCGGCTACTTGGGACACTGAGACAGGAAGATCACACATTCAAGGCCAACCTGGGCAATTTAGTGAGACCTTGTTTCTTTTTTTTTTTTTTTTTTGGTGCCAGGGATTGAACTCAGGGCCTTGTGCTTGCGAGGCAGACACTCTGACCACTGAGCTAAATCCCCAGCCCCGAGACCTTGTTTCAAAATGAAATTTTTGCAATTCTTTTCTTGGGGGAAGGGTGCTGGGGATCAAACTCAAGGCCTTGCGCTTGCTAGGCAAGTGCTCTGTCACTCGAGCTAAATCCCCAACCCCATCAAAACGAAATTTTTAGAAAAGGCTTGGGGATACACAGTGGTACAGTGCTTGCTTAGCATGCATGAGGCCCTGAGTTCAATCCCCAGTAGGCCCCCTCCACACACCTAGAGGAAATCATGTACTATCTCATCATGTACCACACAGCAAAATGTACCATCTCTGTACATTTGCCTACTCACTTGGCCACACAACACCTTTTTTGATTAACAAAGTAGGTAATGGCATGGCTTAGGAGTCAGGCCTGGGATAATGCTACCTCCCTGACGCGACTGCAGATAAAGATAGTGCCAGATGTAAAATAGGAACTCACGACTGGTTTCTATTCTTTGCATCCATTTCTCACTGCCTGGTTTTGTTGTTGTTGTTGTTTTCTTTTTTTCCTTTTCTTTATGTTTGTTTGCTTCTCTCCCCCCAACACTCCAGTAAAAACATTATCAATGCAAACATCTTTTAGGGTTTGAGAGACACCTATAATTGTTTGGGGTTTTATTTGTTTTGTTTTGCTTTTTTGTGCTGGGGATCGAACTCACGGACTCACGGCCTTGTTCTTGCTGGCAAGCACTCTACCACTTAGCTGAATCCCCAACCCTGTAATTGTTTGATTTTACAACACTAACACTACTTTCTTCAGAAGATACTACACCACAGATTTGGGTTTGTTTTAGAACTAAACTGTAATTAGAAGTAATCTTGTTTTGCGAATATACGGAGCGTTTTGTGATGACTCTGGCAAGACTTCTGCAGAATACTAAGAAAGCAGAATAAGGACCAGCGCTTAAAGGTTCTAAGTACTTTTAGGTTCCTTTCTTCAAAGCTGTAGGATAACTTCTGTTTTTTCTTTCTTTCTGTCTTTCTTACTTTCTTTCTTTTGAGATAGGGTCATTCAGGCTGAACTTGAACTCATTGGGTAGCCCAGGTTCCCCTTGAAATCATGGCGATGCTCCTGTCTCAGCCTCCCAAGTGCTGGGATTATGGGCCTGTACCATGAAGACCCAGGTTCCTAAGTAGGACTTTCTGAACATCTACAGTGTAGCACTATGTCAGGTACTGAAGAATACACAAAAGATTGGGCGGGGGGAGAAATTTAAATGAAAAAACTTCTTTCCTGGAGAAGTAGACAGAAACAATGTTTAAATACTAAGGCAAAATTTTTACTTAATCGGGATAAATTAAACTGACAGTTAGTGCCACATTGGTACAGAAAAAGCCCTGTGGAGAAAGGAGGGCCTGAATACGGAGAGTACGGATGCCTGTGTAGGTGGCTGAGCCTGGGAAGGTGCTCCGAGGGAAGGGAATGCTGCAGGAAGGTTGTGGAGTCTGGGATGAAGGTGTGCAGCCTGTGGACAGCAGGAGACTGGGACATGTAACAATGTGTTCCTGATGTTTCCCGAGAACTTGTCACAGCACTTTACTGGCATTTCCACTTAGTCTTTACAGCAACCTTCTGTGATGGCCTCACAGAGGACGAAACTGAGGCAAAGAGCTTTAAGTCACCATCCCACATTATGACAGCCAGTAAGTTGTGAAATGAAGCAGGAATATAAGAGAAATAAGACTAGCTGCAGCCAGGTATAGTGCCGCATGCTTGTCATCCCAGCCCTCCGAAGGCTACATAGCCTACATAGCAAGACCCTGTCTCAATAAACAAACAAATAAATGGGCTGGGAATGCAGCTCAGTGTGAAGGCGCTGGGTTCAATTCTCAGCAGAGAGAGAGAGAGAGAAAGAGGAAGATGGAGAGGGGGAGAGAGAGAGAGAGGAAGAAAAATAAACCTGCTCTTTGTTGGATGGGTTCAATCGCATGCGTCTTGAACTATTATTTTTGCCCATTTCATTGAATCACCATAACTTCCTCCTAGCTTTTTTTTTTTCAATTGGGGATTGAACCCAGGGCCTTCACAATATGCTATATCCCACTCTCCTTTTTTCTTTTCTTTTCTTTTTTTTTTTTGAGACAAGTTATCACTATGAAGTTCAGGCTGGCCTTGAACTCACTATGTAGCCCAGGCTGGTTTCAAACTCATGGCAATCTTCCTGCCTCAACCCCTTGATTGTGTGTGCCACCACTCCCTGCAGGAGAGAAGAAGGAGGGAGCCCACTCAAAGCCTACACACCCTGTAGTCTCAGATGGTCGCCCATCCAATTACTAAAGATGCTAAGGTACTAGGCCCAACCCTGCTTAGCTTTTGAGATCTGGTGAAATGGGGCACATTCAGGGAAGTATGGCCTGGTCAGACATATTTTGCTTTGGTAGCCCAAGGAGACTAAAACAGGCTTTTAGAAAAAAAATTTTTTTTTTCAGAATTGGGGATTGAACTCAGGGCCTTCATACTGAGCTACTTCCCCAACTCCTTTCTATTTTTATTTTGACACAGAGTCTTGCTAAATCCCTAGGTTTTCCAGGCTGGGCTCCAATTTAAAATCCTCCTGCCTCAGCCTCCCAGAGTGCTTGGGTTTCAGCTGTGTACCACCCTTCCTGGCTCTAGAAATCTTTAAAGTGGAAAGAGCCCAGTGCTAAGACAGGGTCTTTACTTAATGGATTTCTTCTCATGCTGGGAAACTGAGGCAGTTATCTATGGTAAAGGATGACCCACTTCTCTATTCTTCGCTGGGGTGTAGAGCAAGAACCCAAGGAATGGGGTTGTGCCACAGGAAATCCCTAGGTCTCCAGACTCCCGCCGTGACATTACAAGATGGTTGGACAGCACAGGGAAATTGGAGCAGAATAGTGTAGAATAGAATTAAAGATGACACCTCCAGTCCTGGCGTGGGTTTTTGATTACTATTATTTTGGTTTTTTTTGAGACAGGGCCTCACTATGTAGTCCAGGCTGGCCTTGAACTCATTATGTAATCCAGGCTGGCCTCAAACTCATAGCACTCCTCCTGTCTCAGCCTCCTGAGTACCGGGATTACAGGTGTGCGCCACCATGCCCGGCCTGGTTTGGTTTATTTCTGTAATCCCAGCCACTTGGGAGGCTGAGACAGGAGGATCACAACTTTAAATTCAGCCTGGGCAATTTAATGAGTGAAACCCTGTCTCAAAATAAAATGGGCTGGGGATGTAACTGAGTATAAGGTCCTGAGTTCAACCCCACAAAAACAATCCGCAAGCAAACAAACCTAAAGCCAGACTGTCTCCCAACTTCTTTCATTATAACCATATAACCTAGCCATCAGATTTCAAACCACCTAGTGTTACGCAGAACCCTTGGACCTGAGGACGCTCTGTGCTGTTCTCTTTTGCTTTCCAATGATCCTTTGAGCAGAGCCTTGGTTTAGCTTGGAGCTGCTGCCCTGAGATGAGCGTCAGGCCTGCACTGAACATTGCAGCTGCCCGAGAACAGCTGGTTAAACCCTCAACAGCTGCAGCAGCTGGGATCCACCCAACCCTGGAGCTGGGATTAATCCCACTTCCTCCACACACATCCCGCCATCTTCATCCCCTGGCTAGTCTATAGCATCTTGCAGAATCTTTACAAACATATACCACAAACTGGCATAGTGGCACACACCTATAATCCGAGCACTCAGGAGGATCACGGTGAGTTCGAGGCCAGCCTGGGCTACATAGTGAGTTAAAGGCCAGCCTCAACTACACAGCGAGACACTGCCTCAAAAAAACTAAAAAACAAAAACCAAACTAAACAAACAAAAAAAGAATAGATACCGCAGATCTCATCCTTAACCAATCTGTAGCCTGTTACCCACCTTCTCCGGGATGCAGCTGGCCCAAAGCACCTGGGGACTCCCACGGGAAGGAGGGTGGGTCCCCCTCTACCTCTTGCATTCCACTAGCTGATGATGATGAACTATTCTTCCAATTGTTTGAACTTTACTGTTAGAATTTCCTACAGATGAAGGGGTTTCTCTGGTGGGATGAGGAGGTGGATTTCCTTTATCTCTGGAGGACTCTATATCGATTCCTGGAGACTCTTGGGAGTGTCTTGGGGAGGATCAAGCACCACAGCAGCAGTTGTCACTTTTGAATTGGCTGCTTTTCACTGAACTGTGATTCTGCAGTCAGAAACAATAGGGCTGTATGTTCTCTTGGGTCCCATTCACCAGCTGTGTGACCTTGAAGAAGTCACTTTGTAAGACTTGCCAGAGGCCACCACGAGGTGCTTCCAAGAGGCTGGAAAAGAAGAGGGGTTTTGAGATTTAAAGGAGGCAAATTAACACAAAAGGGACAGGGTGGTGCCTCCCAGCTCCAGAGATTTGACTCCCACCCTCCAACAGATATTTATCAAACAGGCTAAATACTAATAGTCTGTACTATGCTAAAGATTCTGATCATTTTCTTTCTTCCTCTTCTTCTTCTTCTTCTTCTTCTTCTTCTTCTTCTTCTTCTTCTTCTTCTTCTTCTTCTTCTTCTTCTTCTTTCTTCTTCTTCTTCTTCTTCCTCTTCTTCTTCTTCTCCTTCTTCTTCTTCTTCCCCTTCGTCTTCTCCCTCCCCTCCTCCTCCTCCTCTTTCTTCTTCTTCATCTTCTTCTTTCTTTTCCTTCTCCTTCTTCTTCTTCCTCTTCTTCTTCTTCATGCTGGGGATCAAATTCAGGACCTTGTGCTCATTAGGCAAGCACTCTACCACTTGAGCTAAATTCCCAGCCCCTTTCTTCTGTTGATTTATTTATTGTTTTTTTTATTTTGTTGTTGTAGCTGTTGAAATGAGGTTTTGTAATGTTGCCCAGGCTGGTCTCTAACCCCTGGACTCAAGTGAACCCCCTGTCTCAGACTCCTGCAGGCTAAGGTTAGAAGCCTGGGCCACCACACCCAGCTTTTTTTTTTTAAACAGGAGTTTCACTACATGGTCCAGGCTGGTCTTGAACTCACTATGTAGCTTAGGCTGGCCTCGAACTCCTGCCTCAGCCTCCCAAGTAGTGGGATTACAGGTGTGTTTCACCATGCCTGGCTGGCACCCAGCTTTTTTATTTTTTAGACAAACTCTTGCTGTCTTGCTCAGGCTGGCTTTCCAAATTCTTGAGCTTGAGGGACCTTCCCATCTCAGCTTCCCAAGTGGCTAGAACTCCAGGCATCAACCACCATCCCTGGCTCCACATTCGTAACTCCTATTCTCAAAATGCCCTTTGTCTGAATCCTCCCCATTCGGTTGCTGCCCTAGACCAGGCTATCGTTGTCCCTTCTTGGGCACTGGCTTTCTATTAGTGCTTCCTGCATTGAGTCCCAAGCTCTCTACTGGAGATCTCTGTCCTCTTCTGCGAGGCCACCAGCCCTGCACAGGGCTACCGGTACAATCCTTGAGGAGCACAGTTATCCTCAGGGTGCTGCTGTACCTCCAGGAGAAAGAGCAAAGTGGTGGACTTAATGTAGTCAATTTGCAAGAACGCACAGCTGGACTGAGTTGGTGTGATGCTGGCCATAGAAGATCCACCTGAGGGTTGTTGCTGATGCAACATAAGGCGGAGTGGGAGCTGAAGCTGGTCTGTGGGCTGTTTCCCGGGAGAAGCTCTGCTGCGGCTGGTTCTCCCAAAAGGAACTTGGCTGTTCTCGTCGAGGAAGGAGCTGGGGGCCTTGCTGTTATTGAGGATGGCTGCTGTTGCTTCGGAGGAGCTCTGGTTGTTATCTCTGCTGCAAGCATCGTATCCTGGTTCCAGTGAAGATTTCTTCAGCCATCATCTTCAGACATGGATTGTCGGGAGCCAAGAGGCAAGCCACTTCAGCAAAGTCTAACATAATTCGTGACTTCCGTATTCCCAGAGCCCGCGCGCGCCAACAGAGCCCGCGCGCGCCAATAA